>JALBZZ010000191.1:0-50112 GCA_038051095.1 Globisporangium irregulare
CGTAAGTACGCAGCTTGTGGGAAAATCGTAAAGGGCACGAACTTCTGGTTCGGCCATAAAGCAATTGCGCGAAATGTGTTCAGCAAGGGGTTGGGTTACTGCGGTGTAGCCCAACGTGTGTACCCCGTTACACGCACTGTCACAGCATAATCCGTTGAAAAATCGGTCGCGCGCTCCGATGGAGAGGCTGATGACTGGACGGGTCGGTGAGAGTTACCTCCCGGCGCAGCGTCCTAAGTTGAAGTTTAACCATTTTTAGCAGCTACAGAGGTGGCGTGCCATTTCACTGGCGATGAGAAAATCGAGGGGGAGGTACGATAAATGACACTCACCGCAAGCTAGCTCCGACGAGACTTGCTGCGGCCGTCCTGAACAGCTTTCATGTTGAGTCCCTTTCAGCGCTACACGTAGCGTACCTCATCTGGATGTATAAGGGACCAATCGCGAGCATGTACGATCGGTGTTGTTGTCTTCTCTATAGAATGAAAACCTGATTAAACCTGTCAACCGGCGGTCCAGACAGCTTCTTATAACGGACAACAAATGTCTGACCAATCAGATGCACAACATGAAATTCGACGGTTTCAGTCCATTGAAAAAGAGCCAGCGCGTGCACCTTGTCGCTGATTTTGCAGAGCATCAGCGATACAAGAGAGCGAAAGCCCAGTCATTTTTGAATGAAGCCGCCAGCGCGCGCACCAGAGCAGCGATACCACGTACTCGCATCGCGCAAGAAGCGAAATGCATATAGAGCGCGTGACAAGCTCAAAGTCGTCGCATTCTTGAAAGAAACAGGGAGTACAAGAAGGGCGATCAGTCATTTTTATCCGGATCTTGCTCCATCATGCTTTGGCAGCAGGCGCAATCTTCTTCTCCGCTGGCAGGGTCATCACAAGCAAATCGAGAAGGAATGCAGCAATAGCAAAAACGGAAAGCGAAAGAATGCAATGTCCCAAGGCCACACGATGGCGCTGCTGCACGAAGCAGAGAACCAGTTGATTGTGTGGGTGAACGAGCTGAGAGAGGAGGGTGTGCCCGTGTTCTCGCTGACGCTGCGTCTTGAAATGACTGAAGTTGCGAAGGAGCACGACCTCACCAACTTTTCTACGTCATGGAGTTGGCGCAGGCGCTTCATGAAGAGATGCAACCTCTCATTACAAGCAAGGACAAGGCAAGGTAGCAGACACCAAGTGAGCTCGAGGAGATAGCTGCTGCATTCACCAAGCTGGTCGCCTAAACGAGGCAGGATCTAGGAATCTCTGTCGTTCACAACGCCAATAAAGATTCGTACTCAATTCTGTGATTTGTTTGCGTGCCTATTTTTGCATTCTACTTGTTGCCTTTTTTAATATCTGTCCAAAAATATCAACAAGAAGTATAACGGAGTACACACCTGGGGTTACATCGCAGTAACCCCAGCCTGCCGAATTCCCGTTCGTGCAACAATGGTTACCCTCGCGCAACATTGAAAAGGTCGAACCTGAGGTTTGCCGTACTTAGCCTCTGGCATTTAAGAAGCGAGCCAAAGGGAGACCAAAGAGTCAGGTGCGCACTTAGCTGCGCCTGGAGCCAGCATGATCTGCGGTTCCCTCCACTGGCCATGAAGGCGGGCAAATAGCCAATCAAATACATTGAGCTCGTACAGTCAATCAATCTAGGACTATCTTGATCTAGCTATAGGACATACAATTTCGCAGGTAATGATGACCTGCCATTTGGCTCACAATGGAGAGTTACAATTTTCCCCTTTTCATCAAGTGGTGAAAACCCAAGCCTTCTACCAACGTTGCTCTGTTCAAACAGGCAATAGGACCACAAAGGTATTGCAGGTCCGCCACACCACAAGTCTTTGCGAAAGACGTTCAACACACGCTTCCTCACTCTGTTCTCTGTGCTGCGTAACTCGGATACGCCCGGTTACAATCTGTTACTTTAGGTGCAAAAGGAAATCTGTATTCTCAAATCAAATGCTGGCTCTGGGACTCAGCCAGAGCACAAAGACATGCAGCAATAAATGAAGTGGTATCATCTCATTGGCTGATGGCTTGTTGCCGTCAGCCAATCAGATACTGCCAAGTCACGAAAGTCGGACAATGTAATGGGTTCTGCCTGTTCATTACATGAAGGTGAAACGTGTGGCGCACATCACCTTCGACGTGCATTGTGGTTGACTGGCAACAAAGGGATTACAGCACAAACGAATCCAACATATACGAATGATGTCGTTCCGTCACTGAATGATGTCACAGAGGTTCTTTGTACTAATCAGTGCAAAATGTTCCTCACATGTGCTAATCAGTACAGAGTGTTGGCGTTCATGTACTAATCAAGTACAGAATAATGGTTCCTGTTTTGGGGAGCCTCGCTGGCGAAGCATCCAACGTGACTCTATCGGTTGAAGTGATGGCGGGAGCCATTCACTTCGTAGGAAATTTTCCACAGGACGTCAAGTTCAAGATCCTATGGGTTGAACCTTAGTGTAGCCAAGGTTTTATATATCATTTCAGTAGTTTTATTTCTGCATGTGTAGGTTTTAGCCATAAAACCTCTAGGAGCCCTTGAGGCTAAGTAGGAGTAGCGACAGGAACCATAACAGCTTTTCAATTCAGTTGCAAATTTGCCTTCAAGCACTCAAGTCTCCTTCCCTCCAAGTCAGGAAGCTTCTTTAAGACGCACAAGCATGCAAGCCATGTTTGAGGGAGTGTTGTGTAACAGCGCCCTCTTACAATAACACACCAGAGCGAGAGGGATGAAAATACGATTAAACATTTTTCGTTGACAGCGATGGCAGTATACCGTATTGCTCTTGTGTTATACGAGTACATGTGCTATCCGGGTGGAGCCATCAACCAACCAAATCTTTGCACATGCGGAACACTGACAACTCTTGTCATATCCGGTTTACAATCACTCCTGCTTTTAATTGGTAATTTTGACTCGCCTCCGGTTCGCAAATTGCAATGGGAAAGCAAGGAAGGTGTCAAGAGATCGCGTACTTCAGTGAGTATTGATGGTCTGATCGTGATTGCACCTAAACAAGGACAATAGATACAGCTGAAAGACCGAGCAAGATGAGTGCTGGTCTGGCGAGGAAGCAAGAGGAGAGTGGTGTGTATCGGACGAACGTACTGCGGCGAGTGCGTGGCTAGGAAGGTGAGACGTGAGGCGAAGGAGAAAGGAGTCAAGGTGGGGAGAAGTTTGGAGGAGGAAGTGGTTGTTTGTATTGGGATAAATTGAAAAGTGAGAGTGAAAACCTGTTGTGTTTCTTCCTACTTTCTGCCTCTTTGTTTCTTGTCCAGAGGGGGCGCCCTGTGGGTAGGACATGGGCCGTAGAGCACAGGCGCGTGTCTATGCCGTAGGGCACAGATGTTGCCGTGTCTTTACCTCTGCTGGATTCTTTTGATTTCTTAACTATACTATTTGAATCTTCAACGAGAGAGCACGTGCTTACGTGCTGCATGCGTACCTCGCGATTGCGCTAAATGTCTACGGACTGTAACTGAAATAGCCTAATAATGAATGTAAATAAAAACTTATCCTATTTGGCGTTGAGAGTAAAGGTTCATCATTCCAGAAGGCCACACGTTTGCGGCGCGGGGAGGAAAGCAAGCACGAGCACGCAGAAGAGAACGACGCGCATGAACAAGGAGAAGCTGGACGTCATTACCTGTTTTCGCGATGTTAATGACGTTCAGAAGACAATCACGCATTTTTCCCTTGCATTCTCTACTAACGCACGCCTTACAATGAGCAAAAACATCTATCTGTGGCGGAAGGAGCGCGAGGCGCTAGAAAAGCACTGCGAGACGGTGGCGTCCAAGAAGAAGAAGAAGTACAATCGCGCGTGTGGCGTCACGGCAACTCTATTCCCAGACGCAGAGCGGGAGACCCTCAACTGGGTGAACGCGCTGCAAAGAGAGAGCGTTTCAGCTCCCAACGTGATGTTGCGACAAAGGGCCAAAAGCGTTTTTGCCGAACGCGGAATCTCGCCGTTTGAGTGGTCGTGGTCGTGACGAAAGGCATTTCGGAAGCGGCATTGACTCTCCATCCGCGCGAAGACACGCCAAGGGCAGATCCCTCCAGAAGAAGCAGAAGCGCGAGCTGTCGAGTTCGGCAAAAAATAGTACAGCGCAAAATGAGCTCACTTGGTATAAAGAGTGCGCATAATGCAGGTCAAACAGGTGTGTTCATACCTTTTATCTATATTGCGCTCAGTGCGGTTATAAATATTCCGAGTTTGTGAAAGCTGTTCAATTTGAATAATTGCCTCGAGTGACAATCAACGAGAAAGGAGCAAAAAAAACTGTCTGGGCCAGCTGCGTAGGATATGGAAAGAGGCGCGTAACTGTCATGCTTCACGATGGCTCGAACGGAAACCGCTACTCACCGATTATACTGATGAAGAGCACACCATCAATGACCAAGTCGGGAAGTGACCCCAACGTAGCAAAGCGGCACCGATTTGGCGTCCACGTGTGGAGAAAAGTCTCGCTGATTCAAGTCCAGCACGGCGTTCAGATTTACGGAAATGCGTCTGCATGACGAAACTACCACTTGATCCTCCAGTTTCTTCGCCATACCTTCGGTGACCGCGCGAACAAGAACGTTCCGATCCTCCTCTTGTGCGGTGATTTCTCCGGTCCTCGAACCAAGGAGGTTAAAGAGTATGCCGCCGAGATCAACGTGCATTTGCTGAAAGTACCACCCAAGTTCACGTCCGTCTGCCAACCAGCAGATGTCGCCTGGGACAGGCCGTTGAAGACCCGTCTTCGCGAGCTGTAGACGAACGATCTCGCCAGCCAGGTAATGGCGCACGAGATGGACATCGTGTCATTCAAACTCAAGGTCACAGATCGAGAGAAGTTGACAAGCTGGATCGTCGACAGTTGGGATCAAGTGTCGCCGGAAACAATTCAAAACGACTTATCTGGCTCGAAGATCTCGCCGCAGCAAGTGCAACACATAGCCACCCACCTTATAAATGCATTAATCGATAGTTTAAACGTTGATAAGGCTGATACTTCTGATCGGGACATGTCTGACGAAGAAGACTTGGACATCTCAGATCAAGATTATATATTCTCAATTTAAATCATTTTTTGCTGCTTTTGTAAACTTTAAAGGTAGCGGGAAGGTGCCCTCTTTCTTCACCACTTTGTTGCCAGTTGTTTTAGTAAAGGCAACCACCGGATAGCACAAGTGTAGTACGGTAAATTGGTTTTCAGGTGGCCAATATAAAAAACGCGCGTATCAAAGGTGGGGGCGGCGCACGCGCTCACCCCCGCTACCAAAAATTCTACTGTGGAGTTACTCAAAAGAGCATTCCTGAACCATTACAGCACCAGCGTGCAAGGGGCCTGCTCCGGCTCATGTCAACCGCCTCATGGATCACGGTCGAACACCAGTCAGGTAAGTATGAGTTAGTCATCGAAGATTGCTGCTCTCTATGTACGCTAAATTTGTGCCACACTAAGTTCAAGTACATTTAATTGCCAAACCCTCCCAAAAATGATAAATACCATCATTAACCTCACATCATGGTCAATCTGGTTGCAGTGATATGTTGATTATCCAGCAATTGACCAAGCGTGCTCATCACTGTTGCTCTTGTGCCGAGGCCACTCCCTTTTCAAGTAGAGTTCACTACCAAGCGTGTTGTTGCATCGCTCTTGTCTCGAAAGCATCAAGATACGCTCGCCTTCGCTTCAGGCACGACTCAGAAAGAGCGAGTGGTATACTTGTGATGTTGTCAATGCTGGCTAATGAGAAGGTGAGTTTGAGCAGAGCTGTCGTGCATGTGTGCGTGTGTGGCCACTATCGATTAAATACAACTTGTTGTTTTTCCTTCGGAGGGCTTTTGCTTCATCCAGAGTAGCGACGAGAGCGAAGTGTGTTTGCAAGTGGTCGTGGGGTCAGTCGGTGCAGATTTGTATCAGAGCTCCACCGTCATACAATGGACAGTGGTGGAGTTCATACGAGGTGGACTCCACAAGCAAGGTAGCAGTTTGGTGCAATGGTGCAAGTTGAAATGTTCCTACTTCCAGCTCTGTATGGATGTATCAAAGTTTTCCTTTGAAGCATAAATTTGCTTTGCTGGATTGATTGACTTGTCTGGTGTTGCAGGTTGCTCAGCCGATTCCAACCTCTCGAGCGGCTCCTACTATGTCCTTGGCAAAAGATTTCAGGATGTGTGAGTAAGTGAATGCGTGAACATCCAAAACATCCAGACCCTCAAGTAATCATTTCGAAAATGACGCAGTGAGTTGGCAGAACTGAATCGGCGGTACCTGCGTCTCCGCTTGGACGATGATGATATAGCCACGTGCGTCGCGATTCTGATGCTGGGACTCTCGAATGCGGTTGAGTTTGTTAACTGCAGGGAGGGGATCCTTCAATTCTTACTACGCAGTTGAGCGGAAGCTAAAGATCCTGAAAGCGAAAAGTGCTGATATGCAGCATCTCGCGGGGCGGAGGGAAGTACTTTGGGCGATTTGGCGTCAGTTGGACCAATCAGTATCAAAATTCAAAGCGAGTAGAGCAGCGATTTTTTTTATCCCGAGTGTATGATCGATCTATCCTGCACCATTTCAAGACTCAGACTCCCCGCAAGGCTTTGGATGCTTGTGTCCCTGATCAGAAAGGTCCCAAGGTGGCTGCGCTGCTCCCGCGTCAGAGATCTAGGGTATGTCAGCACTCATTGGTCTTAGCCCCCGCACCACGCACATTGTAAAACCGGTAAATGTCATTTCACATATCACCAGAGAATGCCATTTTTTTTACCAGCAGTACATGACAACACAAACATCTCAATCGACCGTCTCGACAGAGCCAGCTGTATCAGCATGCTTGCAAACCGAGACTCCCCATGAATTTATGGCTTTCCAAATTGCAGAGACAACCGAGACTGCAAATTTCGTTTTATTCATAGCAGTGACCCCAAGGGCATCACAGATGTGTGAAAAGACATCCAAACACAGTCCGTGAAAGCGATAAGACTTCATATCGCACGCGGAAACTCGAGAGATGCAGTCATATAGGTAGCCATGGTGGTCCGGTCGCTTGAATCTAAACTAAGTTTGGATAAGTGATGGATTTGTGCATATCTGAGAGTTTTTGGTACGGCAATATTATGCATGAGAATTTCCTCCGCAAGGGAGGATTCAGAAATTGGTTGAAGCCGCATTTCAGTGAGTCAACACCACGGTAATCTTTAGTAAAAGGCGAAAGATTAATTCGAGATGAGGTTAACTCTGCGGAATAGGAAGATGACGATCGAACATGCAATTTAATATATATTTTTGGTTACCCACACGGTCTTATGTCATATATACTTGTTCAACCGGTCAAATTTTGCTTGTTTTTTGTGCTTTCGATTTCCCTGTTCTCTTTTATCCGACTCCTAGTTCAAATCCTGCCTCTGAACACAGATTGTTATCAAGCACACGACGACAGCAAAGCAGGTCGAAGCAGCAGAGGAGAAGCTCCGCTATAGCGCTAAAACGCTCTGTGCTCAAGCCACGCTCTACACAGCGCTCGCCACATCAACCAACGCCCACAAACTGCAGGTTGACGTGACTAGATGACGACGCTACACCGCAAGCCGCGCGGCGCGTCCGAGCAAAGCACCGCATTGAACACTCGCTACTACACGACGATCGACATCCTGCCGTCGTCAGAGTCGTCCGCCGGCGCGCTTACGAGTGGTTCAAACCCAAACAGCAACACTACAAGTCACGCTGGCAGTAGCAAGATGCGGAGGCACGGTGGCAGCAAGTACGTTCGACGTAGCGGATTCTTTGGCAACAGAGGCAGTGGCAATGGCGGTGGCTCTCCGTCATCTTTAGCGTCGAAAAAGATGAGCACGACCCAGCTGCGCGCGTTTTTCGCGGCGTGCGTGCTCGTGTATCTGAGCACACTCTACTTTGCGGAGGACATTGTCCGATTCGGTAAAGCCGTCAATTCGGATGCGACGCGCCAGAAGATCTTCTCGCAGTGGCGTCCCATTCACTCGGCCGCGAAACAGTACCTGCGCTCGATAGTGGATACGGCGAATGGCGGTACTACTGTTGATGGTGGAGAGGCTGTGGTGAATGCGACGACAGCGTCTGAGCCACTACTGATATTAGAGAAGGAGAGCGAGATGAAGAAAGAGGATGGTGGAAGTCCAGCGCCGTCGATGAACTCCAAGCGACAGCCCCCAGCGACTGCAGCTCCAGATATGCCAGCTGCCTCTCTGGGTGCGCATCCTCAAGATGCACCACCGACGACTACAGATCGTACCGACGTGATTAAAAGAAGCGGCAGTGTGTTGCCAGCAGTGACGAATGAAACAACGGCGAATGAGCTTGCGGAAGTGGAGAATGAACGCAAGCAACATGAGGGTGAGTATGCGCTTGGGGAGGACGACGGCTTTGGTGCAGACCGAGAGCCGAAGTCTACAGAGCCGGGAAACGAAGAGGCGATGCGTCAGGGTCAAGGTACTGACCTTCCTTCTACAGAAACGCCGGGCGCTCCGAAGCACAACGACGGCAAGGAATCAACAGCAGGTACGCCGCGTGATGGAGTCCCAGCAGATCAGAAGACGGATCCAAGCCACCTCCCTGTCGACGATGACCTCCGCGACGACAATGATCATCATGGAGCAGATGATGCAGTTGAGATCGAGAAGGAAGTGCAGAAAGCAGCAGCAGCAGCAATGGTTGCAGACAACGACGAATTCGATCCAGCACTGATGGAAGATCGCATGGAAGACTCCGTGGTTGCTGTCGAAAGCCAGGAGAATACCCCACCTGAGGACGTCCGCACCAAAAAGGCTGCGAGTGACCTCCACCCGCAACAGCCTCCAGCCGCAGTTGTGCTGTCATCCCCTGGTGGTGTTCTTGAGCTAATGTCGACTCCAGTCGTCATTGTGCCCTCTGCTGTCGTCCCAACTGCTGCTGCGGCTGCTATCCCTACCACTCTTCTTCCGAAGCAAACCCCAGCGGCGACGGCTTCCGAGATAGCGCTGAAGAGCGAGAACGTGATCAATGGTGCGTCTCCACCTCCAAAAAGCAAAGATGAGATCGCTACGCACGAAGAAGAAGAAGATGGAAGAGTAGTAGTTGACGAAGAAGAGGAGCATGTGTCATCAACTCCACCGAAAGAGGAGGAAGTTACGCAGCAGCAGCAGGAAGCAGAAACGATGGAGGAGCCTCACCGTCATCCCGGCCGCGATGAAACGTGACGCGTTCCAAATCATTAGATGCAATGTGTGCTGCTAGTGTGGTAGAAGCGTAGAGATCGTAACAGAATGCACCACCGACTGTGAGTCCTGCACGACTGCAACGATGAAAGTCACGCACGACATGCGATTGTACGTGGGCCAATGTAAGCAGCACGTTATTTTTAGGTCACCTGTCCTAAAACTGCACCTCCTGGCACGAGAATTTCTGAAGCGTTCAGATGGAGTCGCTTTTCGTTCAGAGATGAGTAAATATAATTTATCACAGGTAATTACCCATACTTTCTTTTACAAACTACACGATCATATCAGAAAGGGAATTCTTAATAGAAGGTTCACAGAGGGCCACTATTCGAAGCAAATACTCGAATCGGACTGAACCGATAGGAAATGGGAGTGCTCAATGCAGAAAAAGAAGACGAGGCTTTGCCAGTCGCGTTCCCACTGCAGAGCTGCTCACTCGCCAAGGCCCCACTCAGTTAGCAGCAGCGCTCCCAGATCCACAGAACGCGCCCCGCCCCTTCCGCCGTCCAGGCGTCTCTCTGTCTCTCTTGCGGCGTTACTGTGCGCGATCGACGCGTCGAGAGAACGTTCACTCGATTTGCGTCAGATTGACCGCTTGACCGATCGATCGTTCAGCTTACTTACCGCGTTATTACTGTCCCACGCACCAAGCAACATCGTCATCGTCATCATCATCACGAGGTGCTTGTTCTTGGTGGAATGCGGCGTGATCTCTACGCTTCTCCGTCGTCGCTGCCGTCGGCTTCATACGCGCGCGGTGGTGCTGGTGTGTTCGGACGTGCGCAGAATGAACCGACGCTGCGCACGCTCTTCCGGTGGCTCATGGCGCGCACCGCCAAGTGGTGGATCGCGACTGCGCTACTGCTGTACATTGTCACGATTTGCGCGTTCTTCGGATCCGAGAGCAGCGACGGTGGCACAACGACTCAAGGCGCCAAGAGCGCGGTCATCAGCGTCAATTTGAACAAAGCGCCACAGACGATAGAGGGCGAGGCGCTGCCACCCCAGGAGCTCGCGGCGATCAACCAGCTTTTGGGCATCACGAAAGAGCCTGCGATTCCGGATGATACTGCCAATGCGAAAGCAGACGTGGAGAAACGCCCCAAGCCAGTGATTGCAGCATCGTTCCCAACCGAAAAACCCGAGTCAGAGCACCGCACAGCGCTGCAAATGGCGCAGCAGGCAGGCCAAGCAGCACTACCACAGAACGCTGACGTCGCGAGCATCCTCCCGACCGCGATTGTTGCGTCCACTGAAGCGCAACAAGTGGTGGACTCAAAGCAATCGAAAGCCAACCAGGATGAGCTCGTCGCCGCCGTGATCGCTGCAGCGTTGGCGCCGTTTACAGAGAAAGATCGCTCCGAGTGGTCGGTGGACGATCACGCGAAGGAGCTCAAGCGGCTCCAGATCCTGCGTGACACGGCGCAGTCCGAAGTCGCGCGATTGCAGGCGATTCTTGACTCGGCCAAGCGACTGTACGCAGCAGAGGCGACCGAGTACGAGACCATCATGGCAATCAAGGCATTAGACTTCCGCAAAGCCGAGCCGCGGCGCATTCGACCCACCATGGAGTGCATGGGGTGGAAACAGACGGGTAGCTGCGGTCCGTATGGCGCGCGAGAACCCGAGCAGGACAAGGCGTGCAACCAGCTGCTCACCGGCGGCGTCTCCGGGTACTGCGAGATGGTGGACAAGGACACGAACGAGCACTTTCGCGTGATGCAGCTTAACTGCTCCAGTGTGCGCGAGCACGTGAGCTTCTCGTGCACGAACGCAGGCGACTTTGCGAACTTTGGACTGCGCAGTGAAGAGATCCTGGAACAGGCGAAACGGAAGCCGCTGAGCGCACTCCAGGGCTTGAAAGGAAGTGGCAACGGGATCGTCATCGTCGTGTACCCGAAGCTCATGACGAGCGCGTACGCGACGATCCGCGCGTTGCGGTCGTACAACTGCGTGCTGCCGATCGAACTGTGGGTTCTGGAGTCCGAGATGGCGCGCAACCCGAGGAAGAACGACATCCTGCAGAACATCCAGCAGAACTACGGCCCCGTGAGCGTGAAGATGATCAAGGACCCGACGATCACGGGCTTCACGACCAAGATCCATGCGATCTACAACTCGGACTTTGAGAATGTGCTGTTCCTGGATGCTGACAACGTGCCCGTGCGGGACCCGACGTATTTATTCCACTCGAAGGAGTTCCAGCGCAACAGCGCGATCTTTTGGCCCGATTTCTGGCATCCGAAGAACACGATCTTCAACATCCACGAGCTGTCGCTGCTCTGGGAGCTTGTGGACATGAAGTTCGTCGACATGTTTGAGCAGGAGAGCGGGCAGATCCTGATCAACCGCCGGAAGAGCGCGGTCGCCATGGAAGTGCTCCAGTTCTACGCGTTCCACCGCCCGAACCACTTTGACCGACTCATCCTCGCGCACGGCGACAAGGACCTCTTCCGGCTCGCGTGGCTCAAGTCCAACACGGACTTCTACATGATCCCGTACCCGCCTGGAGCAGCGGGCATCGTGCGCGAAGTGAAATTCTGCGGCATGACGATGGTGCAGTACGATCCGAGTGGCGAAGTGCTCTTCCTGCACCGCAATGCGAAGAAGCTCAACGGCCGCATCAATCAGATGGACGAGTCGTACTGGACCCACCTGCAGACGTTTAACTGGAGGGCGCCAAAGGGGGAGGTCGCTGTGGGGGTTAAAGAGGGTGCTGCTACATCAACCGCGATGATGAGCTACGAGGACATCAAGCAAAAGTACACCATCGGTATCCAGTCGAGCGCGCCGCTCTTCCGCGAGTTCCAGTCGTGCTACGGTGCCGAGCCCTACGCGTTTCAGAACTTCAACCTGACCAAGTGGGAGGATCTGCCGTTCGCCAACATTGAGGAGCAGATTATTGGGTATGCCCACGAAGCCGCGATGCTCACCAAGATCACGCGGAAACCCTGAGTTGAATAAGCGAGTGAGTGCGACGTTGTAGGGGTGGGTGTCAGGTGGAGCCTAGAGGTGTTTGCTAAATATTTGTAGGCCTCAGGGAAGAGTAGCGTAGCGTAGAGTAGCCATAGAAACATTTTTATATACAATAGACGTGCGTCTGGATATGTGAGAACACGCCTGCATGCTTGAACGACTATGCAGATGAAGGTTGGTGAAGAGAGCAGGCTGGAGGAATTGAAAAGCGTTGAGGGAAACACGGTAGACCCATAATATACCACTACTCTGTTTCAGTAGCCGATAGCGGCGATTGCTCACGAGAAAACAAGTGGAATTGTGTGTTTATTCCATCCAATCAGCGTGGTATGCCTGTCTACCTCTTAACTAAACTGAGTTGGATGGAGCTTTGGCCGTGACGTCGCCAGGTGATGGATGTACCAAATAATGCCATCCCCTTTGAGACGTTAGCAAAATTGAGCAAATCGGTATGACGCGCGCCTTTGGGAATCGCGTGTATCGACCACCTAAATATATGCATGTATATATTGACGCATCCAGAGGTATATCCTCTGTCCTCCCCGCATTTGTCTTCTCTGTCCTTATCTAACTGTATGATGCAATGTTTATCTAGCAGCTTGCACAGGCCGTGGTTGCTGCACACAAGCATGGTGTGACTGCGCGGGTTGTTCCAGACTACGACACTGCGTGGAACAGCGGATCTCAAATCAAAACGCCTCCTCCTGTCAAAGGTGAGTGTCCCTCTCAAACGTCCACTTGCTGTCCATTTGCTTCAGAACTGAGCCCATATGTAAATGCAGGCAGGGAGTTTCCGGGTGAACGACTGATCCAAGGCTGCGTGTACGACACAGTTAGGAGAACACCTCTGTGGACACGAACCGAGCAAAGAGAATTGTACAATGTAATCAGGTTCGAGGACAAGCTTCTCGTGAGTACATCCGCCCCTCCTCGCCGTGTTTCTTGGTCACTTCGACAAGTCAGCCAATTAGTTCAAAGTAAAAATAGAAGAACATCATCACTCTAAATAGACGTGCTGAGCCAGGAGAAACACACACATACACGCACGTACACAGGCGCGCATGCTCAAGCCGTCCACTCGCGCGCTCGCCCTGCCTGGCATCGGCCCCCAGCACAGCAGCGGTGGCTCTGCGGTCACCTCCGCCATTACCGCAGTGGCCGTGGCAACCAGCACACGCGCAAGCGCGTGCGCTGCCTTACGCCCAAGCAGCTGGTGGACGCCAGGCAGAAACAGAGCAGCGATTTGCGGCTCTACAACCTCGTGCTGGACGTGAACGACCTCAAGCAGCACATGCGCGACCTCATGGTGCAGAGCTCGCTAGTCAAAAATCGCTGAGCAACGGTGTGATGGCTGGTAGCGAAAGGGATATTCACCTATACACAAATAATCGGGCGACGAACCTATTTAAGCACCTCCGATTTACCCCGATCTCTCGCGCAGCTAAAATCACTCAGCAATGTGTAGTTGTTTTGTATCAAAGATTCTGTTGAAGCGTCGAAATATGCATTGCTGACAAATTTGACTGAATTGTTTTGCTAAAAATGTTTCGAGGACCGTTTTGATTTGATTTTGACATTTACGACAGAACACCCGCAGTTTTTGAGCGTGAATGCCAAACGCACACGCACAACGGGCGAAGAAGAAAGCGAGCGACGGGGACAAGCAACAATGGAGCTGGAGCGCTACATGAGACGGAGACGGAGACCCTCAACGCTGCGCATGTCGTCGTCGTCTTCACCATCCGCTGTGCTGCTGCTGCTGAGTGCGCTACTGTATTTGGCGCTGCTGGTGCTGCCAGCGGCGGTGGTGGACGCGCAGGGGTGCGCACACTACAAACAGGACGAGCTGTTTGATCGCCTGGACGCGCGACTCGGTGCGTAGCGTGTATGTTTGATAGTATGTAATGGTGTATGTATTCTGTATTCGACTTACAGTGCGTTGTGCTTTCCTCTATTGTATTCACAGCGCTATGTATGGATGAGCAGCTGCATCACATCGCGTTGGAGGTAGTGAAAGACCGCTTCATGACCAACGAGTGAGTCACTGTAACGAGAGAGAGAGACTTACTGCGCACACTGAGTGGTTGGTAGTTGCTAACCGTGGGTCTTGTGTGCTCATGCTCAACAGATACGACCGCCAGTATCCGCTCGCGCTCGTGGCGTTTTCGAACTCGTCCAAGGCTCTCGACACGCTCGCCGGCGCTATCACGTCCTCGCTGTTTGGCGAGATACCCGCCTCGTGCCAGAGCGTCCAGGTGCTGGACTTTGCACAGCTGATCCCGCAGGAGCTGCTCGCGTCGACCAATCATGATGTCAAGCAGGTGCTGCGCGCTGCGTTAGCGAAGTCGCTCGCCGCGTGTCCCGAGCGCACGCTGTTCATCATGGAGAACGTGCAGGTGCTGGACGACGCGACGCTGCCAGTGCTGGACACTTTCCTGGACCCGTTGAACGGCCAACGCGCGCATTTCCAGCAGCACCAGCGCGGCGGCAGCAGCAAGCTGCTCGATTCGACCAAATCGGTGTTTCTCTTTCTGTACAAGGTCGAGCGCGCGGCTTTCGACGGCGCGGTGCTGATGATGCACGACAGTCAAGAAGACAATGGTGACAACAACAAGCAGAAACATGCGGTGGCGTGGCGAGACTTCCTCATGGCCAAGTGGACGCGCAGAGAGGGGCTCGCCGAGGAGTTCACGCCGCAGGCGTTCATCGGACGCCTCACCGATGGCGTGACGCTCTTTGCTAGCGAAGGGGATGACGTCTCTGCATCGTCAGTCGATGCGGCGGGGCAGCAACAAGAGGCTTCGCGTGCGTGGCAGCGACAGTGTTTCGCGCACAAGTTGAATGGCGTCGACAGTGAGGAGACCACAGCAGTTGACAACAGAGACTTCGTGGCACAAGTGCTCTCGTGGGCGCTGATCCCAGCGCTCGCGCTGCTCTACCGAGGCAAGGTCTGGACGCAAGAGACCGCTGTGAAGCGCACCAAGCGCGGTCCGATCAAGAAGAGCGCGAAGAAAGCCAAGAGCGTGAAGCGCGCGAGCAAGAAAACCAAGAAGAAGTACTAGCTAGGAAGGCCGCCGCTAACTCGCAGCACCGTAATTATCAAGCAGCAACCGCATGCGCACTGTATTGTTCATCCGTTTGAGTCACGTCTGGTGAGTGATGCTGGGGTGTCTGATTCGTCTGGTGAACATTGGAGGTGTCGCGTGCTCGCTCGTGATGAATGATGGAAGAGACGCGTTGGTGATGATTATGACGAAGAGAGAGCTGGTGAAATCGGACTGGATACTGCACTGGCATCGCAGCTCGTGGGCAATTGCAATTGCAATTGCGCACTCTCACTGAACTACGAGTACTGAAGTGAAGATTGGCGTCTTCTTCATTCATGTTTCATATCTCTATGAATCAGAGAGCCATCGCACTATAAAAATGTGCAAAGTGGCTATCACAGACAATAGTGCGATTCACTGATCGAACTGAGAGGTCTGTTGAGTTGATTGATGGCTTGCAGGCTGGCTTGACGACTGTGGGGTCACCTTGCAGGTTAGCTCACCGCGGAACATCAGCCAAATCACTTGAGCAGCTGCTGCGAGAATCAATTGTGCACCCATGAATCCACTTGATCTGTTAATCACACAAGAATGTAAATGCAAATGACCGTTTTACCCACACGCCACACACGATACGCGTTCCGTATTGCACCAAACAGGTACCAAACAGGTACCAAACAGTCCTACCCTCTCTCGCGCGCGCTTTCGTTTCCGCTTTCGCTTTCGAAGACGCCTGCATGAGCCCACAACAGTACATATATGTGGCAGCAATCACACCCGCATTGAAGTGTCGATGGATTACAGTTGTGCGCACCTGTCATGAAGATCGCTTTCCTCTCATCACAAGTGTGTCCAACGCCCTTTGGTTCTCTCGTCTTGTGTTGGTGCCTTGGCTTGGCACCGAAACTTTTCGAGAGAGCAATCAGCGAAAAAAGTCAAAAAGTGTGTACTGTGTGTATACTCCGGATGCTTTGTGTTGTGCGTGTCACGTTGGCAACTGTATCTGTAGAAGACGTCCATACAAAAAAATTAAACTGGACTCCAATCGCACGATTGAAATTACAATCTATTTTTCAAGCCAATGCACGAACAAGAGAGAAACCCGCTGTATCAACATTAAGACTGGGCGGTCACGAATTGAGCAGCCATATCTGCTGTATCTGGAGTCATGCTTCTTCCTGAGCCCAGAGCGACTTGAAGTAGCTGTGGAAGTCTTGCGTTATCTTTCCTCCCTTGTATACTGCCACATGCTCGTGGTTCACCATCACACCACTGAAAGAATAGTTGAATGATCCTGCAAGCAAATACAATCTGCCCACCACAGTGCACATTATCGTCCGAGCCAATCTGTGCAAAATGTCCATACGATTGGCATGGTTTTCTGTATTAGTGTCCATGGCTAAATTCATACATAATATTTCTCCCAGTCTGCAACGTTGATGTGAAGCACCGTCTGACACTGGTACAATTTTACCCTTTATAAGGTGTGACAATCCCTTAAAAAGGGGTCTCTGACCCCGAAACGGTCCCAGTGACATGATGACTGGGAGACCTGCTGCTGCAAGCTGTCTCTCACAAGCTGTATACTGAATGTATACTTTCGCCTCGTTATCCGCTATGCCGATTACAGTAACATGCAACAGCAAAGAAGACAGCACTCAGCAACACGCCAGGAAACCCACAGATAAGCAAGCGTGTGACTCGCGGAGATGGCGCGCGAGACCCCGAGAAGAGCGCGGCGGAGCGATATACGCCGCTCTTTGCTCATTGCGTCTGCGCTGCTGGTGGTGATGGCGCTTACAGGCAGCGATGCGACGACGGCACCAGATCAGCAACAACAACAACAGCCGACGTCTTCGGCTTCTTCAATTATGGATGCCAAGGGGCTGGCTTTCGAGAGCGTCGAGGCGTTCTGCGCGTACCACTGCAAGAAGACCCATGTGGCGCACGTGTTCAAGCGCCGCGCGAGCGAGTCCCAGTGCGACCTGCGCGTGTGTAGCGAGGCCGTGTGGAGCGTTGACCCCGTGGTGCGAAGGCGGCTGCTCGCCGCGCGAGGTGCAGGAGACGAAGAACCAGAGACGCGCGGGCTCGAGAGTGCAGAAGAGAGCGTGGCGGAGGGGAACGAGGTCCAAGTGGCGGCGGTGGACCAGTCATCGACAACAGGAAGCGCCAGTGACGACGGTGATGACAAGATCGTGGAGAGCATCAACTTCATGTCGTGCCAGAGTGTGGCGCAGTCCTCGACGACGCTGGCGTTCGAGATGAGCAGCAACGAGGAGCTGCGTAGCGTGTTTACAGGTTTTCACGACGCATTCTTCAAAGCATTTGACGCGATGGTGACGAGCGCGAACGCGACGTACGACGCGTGCCAGTTGGAGTTTTTGCAACAGAAGTTCCTGCCGACCGTCGACGAGACCAGCGTTGAGTCGGTGACGGCGTCGTTCACAAACTCGGTGACAAACGCCCAGGCTCTGGAGGAAGAGGAGAAGAAGCCGATGCTGATCAAGCTGCAGGCGAACAACATGGACCAGCGCCAGTGCGTGGAAGCGATCAAGACGATCTGGACGAACGAGGACGAGTCCATGACGCCGTTCCTGAGTCGACAGGACCAGTCGACATCGAGCTCCACCATCATGCTCGTGCACGTCAACTCGTCGATCGCTGAGCGCATCAATGCGTTGGACTGTGTCACCAGCGTGCTGGAGCTGCCGGCTCTCCTCAAGCTCATGCCATTTGCACGAAGCGCGAGTCAGCTGAGCATGCAGGCGATGAAGGAAGCGCCTGCGCTGGAGATCCGACTCGTGAAAGGAAGTGACCAGCAGAAGGTGTTCAACCGTCTGCAGACCAGTTTCAAGAAGATCAACGGCATTGTGAACGTGTTTGAACTGCCTTCTGAAGCCGAGCACCGTGCTCGCTCTGTGTACACCAAGGCACTGGATGAACTAGAGACCTGGTCGCACGCGGTTGCGCTTGTGCTGTCCGACTCAGAAGTGGAGTGGGTGGACGTCAAGACCTCGGCCAGCCAGTTCACGATCCGTGGAACTGTTTATGGCAAGGCGATGGGCATGCACCACGAGGACGCCCACCGTCGCCTGGACGACTACGCGCAGAGCCTTGTTGGCGTCGATGGCGTGAAGAGTCAGGGCATTCTGGGGAACGATGTCATCGTCGGGATCACAGACTCTGGTCTGTACATCGACCATGACCAGTTCGACCAGGACTCGCGCAAGATGTACAACGCGGTCGACACGTCAGCGAGAAAAGTGATTTTCTACAACGCCTGGGCGAACAAATACGACGAGTCTGCGGATATCACGTGCGGTCACGGCACTCACGTTGCGGGCATCCTGGCTGGCAGTTCGTTCAGCGGCAAGAACAAGAATCTCGGGATCGCTGAGGCTGCGAAGATCGCGTTCATGGACATTGGAGCGCAAGCGTCCTCGTGTATCGGTCAGTCTGGCTGTGCTGTGCAGCTCGCGACTCCAGCCGACGCTGGCGATTTGCTGAAGTCGCAGATGGATGTCGGCGCAAAGATCTTTTCTTTCTCGTGGGGCACACCTGGTTCAGACTACAGTTCGCAAGCACGAGACTTGGATGCCTTTATTTACGCGAACCCCGACATTCTCGTGATTGTCGCGGCGGGGAACAGTGGCGAAAACTCGGCGAATGGACAAGGAACAATTTCGTCTCCCTCCGGTGCGAAGAACGTCATCTCGGTCGGCGCATCTCTGAATGCTGCTGCGTCGTTCAAGGACTATCCTTGTCCTGATATCTTTAACCAGTACTCGGTCGCGTCGTTCTCGTCGGCGGGTCCAACCACAGATGGACGCATGAAGCCTGATGTCGTGGCTCCAGGTATGATCATCACGTCAAGCAAGTCAGAGGCTCCAGGCTCGACCACGAAATCGGCGGAGACATGCGATTTGCAAGGGACGTCTCAGGCAACACCAGTTGTGACTGGAATGGCTGTGCTGCTGTACGAGTGGCTCCGTGACGGGTGGTGGAAAGCTGGGCAGAAGAATGCTGATTATGGCATGAAGAAGATCCCCGCTGCGTTGCTCAAGGCGCTGATTATCCACAGTGGTGAATCGCTGAAGAAGCGTCTTGCTGCATTCGAGTCTGGTGCGATTTCGTGCGCTGGCATCGAACGGAGAGCGTGGAGTGTGACGTACCCAGACATGTATCAAGGTTACGGGAAGCCGAACATGTCGAATATCGCTGAGTTTGGGTCTACCAGCGGTGTGCCGTCGCTCTACTTCTTGCCAAACTCGACCGAAGGCAGCGAACTGAGTGTCGAGCACGATAAGGAAGCGAAAATCTCGTTCACGGTGCCTCGTGGCGTGGACCTGCGCGCAACTCTGGTGTGGACTGATCCTGCTGGCTCCATTCGTGCAGCGACGGCTCTCCAGCATGACTTGGACCTGACTGTGCAGATCCGCAACTCGACGAAGAAATTTTCTCCGCTCACAGCCAGCAACACGACTGGTCGCGATGAGAAGAACAATGTGGAAATGGTGCAAGTCACGTACGACCAGCTCCTTGCAGCCGCCATGAGTGAAGCCAACAGTGCTGATTTGATTGGTGCGAACGGAGAGATCATTGTCGAAGCTGTAATTTACGGGCGAAGTGTGCTGTCTGCGAAGACACAGGCGTTTGCGTTCGTCGCATCGTCCAGTGGCATTGGCTCCACCTCTGGAGGAACAACAAGCAATACTACTGCTGCGGCCAACTCAGTGTGGACGCCGTGGATGATCGGAGGAATCGCTGTTGGTGCGCTCGTACTCTTGGTGATCATCGCGTCAATCGTGCGCTGCAGCACACGACGAGCCCGTCGACGTGCATCGTTCAGAACGCCAATCGCTGGTGGGTACCCAGCAGGAGCTGGTCCTCCTGTGATTATGGGTCAGGTTGGCGGAGGCCACGGGCAGCAGTACTACGCACACAATACTCCTGCTGGTGGTATGCACCACGCGGTCGGAGCTGCTCCTCCTCGGCAGGGTGGTTGTCCGTACTGTCCGTTTGTGAACCAAGACCCTGTCGTAATGGTGAACCACGTGGAGAACATGCACGGCGGCGGCGCTGGCGGCTCCGTCCCTGTAATGGATGGCAATTTTGGCATGCCCGTGATGAACAACCAGCAGTTCACTCACCACACTCCAGACCACGAGCGGTGTCCATTTTGCAACTTCTCGTCTCCAGATCCAATCATCTTGGTGAACCATGTTGAGCACATCCACGGTCAGTAAGAACACAAGACGGTAGTGACTGAAGCCGAATCGTGCTGAAGGCGTTGAAGACTCAGTGGGAAGCTCGAGAAGCAAGAAATGAAGGCAAGTGCAATTATATATTTTGAAAGGCTATGGGGAAAAATGTACAATTGAAATTCAGAAAATGTTGATCAGCCGCCGCCAGAAAACAAAAGAAAAGAAAATCAAGAATGACAACAACAAATAGCGAAAGAAGACTCAGCTCAGTGGGTGCAGAGGAGAAAACCAAGAACAGTGAAGAAGGCAAATCGCAAAGGTGAGCGAGTTGAGTTTATATTAAAAAGAAAAGGGTTCGCAACATTTACATTCAGTGCACCATGAAAGGAGGTAGCTCCAATGGCACACGACCGCAGCATGGGAAAGAAAGACACCCTGACTTGTTTGTTTTGTTTGAACAAATTCTGATTCTACAAAGCTCCGTATGTGGTGCAACAAGAAAGACGACGCGCGGTGTCTGCCTTCTCGCGAGCAAGGCACCGATAACTCCAGTTAACCAGAAGCAGAAGATCCAGGCATTCATCGACACATTGTGGATACAGCAAGTTGATGCGACGAGCGTGAGAATTGCTGTGCCTGTGCAAGTCGCTTGGAAATTGGAGGTTCTCGGTTCAAAGAGTCACGCCTTGATTGTTTGAGACCCAAGACGTACACGTCACGCACGCCTTGGCTGTTTGAGTTCCATCGACACGAGCCTCGTGTGCCAAACACATGTGCATGTAATACTGGTATAAGTTATTATTCCGATTACAACTTGGGTGAAATCATTTTTTTGCTTTTTGAAAAGCGTATTTTTCTGTATCAAATCAGGCACTTCCCGACAACCAGATGGTTCAGAACGCGGTGCGCAAATCGCGCTTTTTCCATCTTTGTAAATGATAAATATACATATTCTACACAATTGGCGCGATTAATTAGTATAATTAGCCTCTATACACAAAAATATTCAATGTACAAGGCTGATTGGTCTGTCCTAAGGTCTTGGGCAGAAACGAGTCAGCCTCTGTTCCAAATGCTCAATCCACTTCTAAATCAGTACCATCGAGTCCGTACTAAGCCAGTTGCGTCAGTAAATGTACTGGTTTACTGATTGGGTACACCTTCTTGACACGCAAAGTCCACAAATGCTTTATCATCAATTTCATCTCCTTCAAACCCTCTATAAACATTGCTTCAACTATGTTAGCGTCAATTTCATGCCTTTTCAATGTAATTTCATGTAAATTACCTATTATACAAGGTGGATCGTCAGCTCTAAAGAATCATTTTCGAAGGGCTCAGCTGGGTGACGCAGACGAAGAGGAATGCCACCGCAAGACTGAAGGGCGACAGCGCCATCGCCCTCGCTGGCTCCACCCACAAGCTCACTACTCTGCTCCGCTCAGCTCAGCACAAGCTGACCAGCTCCACCCACACAACAGAAGAAGAAGAGCGACGAGCGAGTACCATGGTGGCGTCTGCGCGCGAGAGCGCTCCGATCCCCGTAGTGGTGGCGGCGCCAGCGCCACGCACGCGTCCGCAAAGCCGCATTGCGCCCACCAATCTCACCACCAGTATTGGTACGCATGGCAAGGCCAATGGCGGCAGCTTCTTGCCCTCGATCGGCACTTCGTCATCCTCCTCGCTGCCGTACCCACGCAGCATAAGCAACGCGAGCGTCCGTAGCACGCAGCGCCTGTCGAGTCAGCTGCGGCGCTTCATCTGTGGCTGCGGCGTGTTCTACGTTGCCATGGTCTGGTACTCGGGTATGTGGAGCAGCATGACGACCATACCGGTGTCGACGACCACGACTATCGCAAGCAGTGTGGTAGAGGGCGCGAAGGAGAGTGCGCAACTGATCCAACTGTCCCCACAGGAGCTGGTCGCGCGTGAGAGCCGCATGGCGCTGGAGATTGAGAAGCGGCAGCGAATGCAGGCGCAGTTTCATCCTCAGGGCTTTGAGGAGTCTGTGACTACACACCGCATGCGCCAGGAAGTGAACGACGATGCTGAACCAAATGCAGATCCATTAGAAGCGCCCCATGACGCTAAAGCTCCGCTTATTACGGCTACCACTGGAGGCGAGACCGCGACGACCAATCCACCAGTCGCACCGTACAGGCTCCTGCCTGAGCTCCAGCAGCAGCTCGCCTCCTTGCAACAGCCGACACCCGCACAAGCCACGACCAAGCCGCTGAAGGCGATGAGTCCGAAAGAAGCGTTTCACGCGCGTCTCGCACAGGGCGCGGCACTCACAGCTCAGCAGGCGACCATTCTACAGGCGCTCGACCACGCGGCGCGGGCCGCGAAGGCACGCGAGGAAGAGCAGTTCGGACCGACGCTGGACCCGAAGGACGTCATCGCGTTTGAGGAAGCTCAGGCCCACGCGCTCACGGTCAAGCACATGCCGCGCGGCGAGACCACGCGTCGCCGACTCAAGTGCATCGGGTGGCGCGCGACGGAAAACTGCGACCCGGACGGCAAGCGCAAACCCGCGGCGGACCGCTCCTGCGTGCGCTTCGTGGACCCCGCGCAGTCCGGGTACTGCGAGGTGGAGGACCGCGACTCGGGCGAGCGGTTCCGCGTCATGACGCGCCAGTGCGACAGTGTGCATCCGCAGTCGCGCTTCCGGTGCTTCGAGTCCTGGGACTTTTCCAACTTTGCCGTGCTCGCGAATAACGTCACGCAGGCAGCCGTCGCAAAGGCTCACACAGAGAAGACCCAAGCCAGTAGCGCCCCTGCTGCTGTCGCGATGAACGGCATCCTGATCGTGATCTACCCCAAGCTCATCCCAAGCGCGTTTGCAATCGTGCGCACGCTGCGGTCCAAAAACTGTGTGCTGCCAATCGAGTTCTGGTACCGCACGGACGAGCTGAATCTTGACCACCCGACGCTCAAGGTCATTGAGCAGCAATACGGGCCCGTAGTGTTCCGGCCGATCGAGGACCAGCGCGCGACGGGCTTCGCGACCAAGATCTCGGCGATCCGCAACTCGCGCTTCGACAATTTGCTGTTTCTCGACGCTGACAATTTCCCTGTGAAGGACCCGACGTACCTCTTCGAGCTGCCCGAGTTCAAAGAGCAAGGCGCGGTCTTCTGGCCCGATTTCTGGCACCCGGAGCACACTATCTTCAACATCCACAAGAACTCGCTGCTCTGGCAGCTCGTGGACATGGACTTTGTCGACATGTTCGAGCAGGAGAGCGGCCAGCTGCTGCTCAACAAGAAGAAGAACGCCGTGGCGCTCGAGCTCATGCAGTTCTACACGTTCCACCGACCCAATCACTTTGAGAAGTTCCGGCTCGCGCATGGCGACAAGGACCTGTTTCGACTGGCGTGGCTCAAGACGAACACGAGCTTTCACTTCGTCCAGCACCCTCCGGGGGTCGCGGGCAAGCTCCAGAACAAGACGTTTTGCGGCATGACCATGGTGCAACGGGACCCCAAGGGCGACGTGGTCTTCCTGCACCGCAACGCCAAGAAGCTCACGGGCCGCAAGTTCAACTACGACAAAGACATGAATCCCTCGGTCACTTCGTCGGTGCTCAAGCTCAAGAAGTCCATGGAGGCCGAGGACCCAGCCGTGTGGTCGCACATGCTGCTCTTCAAGCCCACGTCGAAGCGCGCGGACTTTGCGATCGACATCTTTGAAGGCGCGCCGGATTTTCCCGTGGGCCAGTGGTGCTACGGCAAGCGCTCGCTCGCGACGCCGCACTTCAACGTGTTTGAATTCGCCAAACTGCCGTTCGCGGACCTGGAGACCCAGATCCGAGCGCACGCGGTCGAGGCCACTGAGATGGTGCGCGCCGCGAAGATTAAGGAGGCGGTGCTGCGAGACGGAGGCCCGATGGTGTAGTTAGTAAGTACTCATGGGGTGATAATTTACAAATCGTATTAGAGTGTTTGTTGTTGTTGTTTCGTGAACCAGTGTTCGATGTGTGGCTATGTCTATTGGGTGGTCCCTGTCTGCCTGGGTACCTACCAACTTACCTTGGTCTCACTTATCTGAGAAGCTCCGTCGCCTCTTTAACAAACTGGAGCAGGGTTGGTTCGAGATCTTTGAACGGCCCCAGCGTTGCCCAGTCGACCATTTTGAAGAACTCGGACTTCTTCTCGCGCTTCTCGCCATAGCACATGCCGGTTTCGGGAAACGCGGCACCACCGCCGTAGATGCCGATGTGGAAGTGCTCCTTCACGGCCGCGTAGCGCTCCACTGCGCTATTGCTGTTGCTGCCACTGATCTTTGGCTCAAAGGTCTGCAGCTGGTGCCACACGCGCACCTCGTCACCCTGCTCCGGTCTCGCGGTCTTGGTCTCGCCCGTAAGTTTCTTGGCGTTGCGGTGCAGGAAGAGCATGTCGCCTCTGGGGTTAAACTGCACCATGGTCATGCCGCAGAACACACCGTCTGTACTCATTCTGCCCAGGGAGCCCGGTGGGTATTCGACGAAGTGGAAGCTCGTGTTCGTCTTGAGCCATGCGAGCCGGAACAAGTCCTTGTCGCCGTGTACGAGCTTGTACTTCTCAAAGAGACTCGGGGCGTGGAACGCAAAGAGCTGCAGGATCTGTAAGGCGGCAGCGCTCCTGGGGCGACTGATCACCAGCTGGCCGCTTTCCTGCTCCATCATGTCCACGAACGGCAGGTCCACGAGCTCCCAGAGGATCGACTCGTGCTGGATGCCGAAGATCGTGTTGTGCGGGTGCCAGAAGTCAGGCCAGAACATCGCGCCGTTCTCCTTGAACTCCTGGAGCTCGAACAAGTACGTTGGGTTTCTCACGGGCACGTTGTCCGCGTCCAAAAAGAGCACGTTTGTTAGATTCGTGTACGCGATCGCGTACACTTTAGAGTTGAAGCCAGCGATCTGGGACTCGGAGATGCCGTGAAGAGTGACGGGGCCGTGGTCCTTGGTCAGAGACGCGAGGATTTTGCTGCTGGTGACGCTCGCGGCGCTCATCTCGCTCTCGAGGAACCACAACTCGACCGGCAGCGAGCAGTTGAGCGCGCGTAGCATGCGGACCGTCGCGTGCACGCTCACGAGCAGCTTGGGGTACATCACCATGATGATACCATTGTTGTCTTGCGCTTGAACTTGCTTATCTTGTACTGGCGCTTGTACTCGCTTGGCTTGCAGCTTACCCGCCATGGTGTTCACCGTGGCTTTGAAGTTTGCAAACTCGATCGCGTCGTTGCACTTGAACGTCCAGTTCTCCCGGAGCCCCTTGCACCGGAGTTCCATGGCGCGCACCTCTTGGCCCGTGCGCTCGTCCCTCAACAGACAGTAGCCCGAGGCGCCGGCGAGCACGGATTTGTCGCACGGCAGGTCGTTTGCGGCCTCGCGCGGGCCGTTCGGGTCGCAGTCGCCGGTCTGGCGCCAGCCCACGCATGTGAGCTTGGGCGGTAATGCGCCGGTGTCGTTTAATGATAACGCTGATTCGACTGTAAGCGCTGCTGTTGTATCTGCTACTGCACCTGTACCAGCACCGTCACCACCGCTAGTCGTGGGCGATCGGATGAGCCGCTTGCCATGCATTGCGAGCCAGTTGCTGGACTCCTGTGGCAATACCCCAACGCGCGCGTAGACCCACCAGAGCCCGAGGCAGACGATGTACGCACCGATGCCAAAGTACACGAGCAGCTGCTTGCGGCGCGCGCACCTGGCCATGAAACTCGAGCCTGCTTTGCCGCCTTTCACGGGCGACTCTGCTGGAGACGGTTGTCGTAAGATTCGGGAACTGCTTGTTGGCGAAGAGGTACTGTAAGTGCTGGTGGCGGTGGCGGACTCCTGACCGGCGACCACCACTGGCGGCGCCAGCGCCACGACGGACACGCGTAACGCAGCGACCATTTTCGCGTCTCGCCCCTGATGATTCGTCTGTTTAGCCCGACCGTGGCACCCCAGCACAACACCAAGGTTTCCAACTGTGATAATGGACGGACGTAGAGATGCTGAAACGTCCGACTTTGGTGGCTTTCTGGGACTGACTGGGACTGAGCGCTGAGCTCACGTCGTTATGGTAGTTTGGGCAGCCGTGTTGAGCTGCACGTGAAGCGCAAAAGCAGTTGTGGGAGCAAGCGTGTGGATAAGATAGTGAGAAGGAGAGCGAGCGAGCGATCATCTGCGGCGATTGGATTGCGGCGGAGACATCAGCGTCCGCTATCATTTTGCATGATCGCAATCAAAACCAAGTGCGTCAGAGTGAGTGGGTGTCCAACGATTGAACACGCAGGAGCGAGTGAATCTTGCCCAGCATGGCTCCCCACTGGAATGAAAAAGGATTGTGATACCCACGTATGCACTACATCAAGGATAGATACAATACAAGTTTACGTGTGTATTCGGTTTCTATTTGATATAAAAAGGCTTTTGGGTAGTCTCTTCAAATGGATCCCCCTGTGTACTTCGGCAACTGTTGCTTTGTTCATCATTTTGCTCCAGCAAGGGGAAGGGGAGACCTTGTGGCTTGTGAAGTTCACAGGTCAAACAGGCACTCAAGCAAGCAAGCGTCTGGCACATTGACGATTGCTTCTGGACATGTGTGTAAATAAATATGTGTGTTTTGCTCACCTTGCCATTCGACTAACGCACACGCATTTGCAGAATACTTTTTGCGAGTGCGCTGTACGCTATAATAGTTCGTGGGGCAAGATACTGAGCGCGGTGTTCGCGCATTGGCCACAACAAAAGTGGACATGGTTCGTCTGTGCGTACGCATGGGAACAGTTGGGCCAGTCTACCAATATCTTCCTCGCCTGCTGGGTGTTTCCAGTCAGTTCTGCTGCTGGGCATAATCGTTTTTGTTTGAAGCCAATCAAATCAAGGTGTTGCTGCTCTTCTGAGACTCCCTATTAAATAGACTATTGACTTAGGCGACATGGCTACAAACCCTTCTAACAACATACATTAAATGCGAAGAGCTGCTTTCTGAGCTCCAGAGTTCCACAGCTCCAGACCTCCAAGACCAAAGCTCAGAAATAAATCCACCAGTCGCAATTTGAAGCGAGCGCTTACTCTTGCCTCTATTCACTACCATTAAATTAATTCAGTTATTTCTACACGGCTCGGTAGTACACATACGAACCCATGTCTGCCCACTTTGTCTATCCTCCCTCCCTTCTCTTCCTCCCCCCTCTCTTCACTTCCCTCCTCAGGTCGACGCGAAGACCACGTTGCCTTTCTCGGGGAGCAGCGCCGCGCCCTCTTTCGCAAACGCTAATGCCACGATCTCGATCCCCGGGAACTTGGTCTCACTCCACGGGACCGTCTTGAAGTGTGCCTCCTCAGGTGGGGACTCCTTCCCGTAGCACCACTGCGTGGCAGGGTACTGTGGCGCGCCGTTGTAGATGGCCACTTGGAAGAACTCCTTGTGTTTCTCATACTCGGAGAGCTCTGGCTTGGTCGTATTGCTAAGAGAGACCGACTCGAGTGGTGATGGTGATGGCAAGATGGCGCTGGTGGTTGGGGTGGGGGCGACGGTACTCGTCGAGTTGCTACGAGGCTTGGCGGTCACGTTGTTGGTCTTCCAGGCGAACGTCTGCAGGTGGGTCCAGATCTGCGAGTCGGCGTCCTTGCCCAGAGCAGAGCGTCCGCCGTTAAGCTTCATCGCATTGCGGTGCAAAAAGACGATATCCCCAAGCGGATCGAACTGTGCCATAGTCATGCCGCAGAACTTGGACTGCACCAGAGAGCCTGCAACCCCCGGGGGGGTCTGGATCATGTGGAAGCTCGTGTTCGTTTTCAGCCACGCGAGCCGGAACAAATCTTTGTCGCCCCACGCGAGCTTGAGGTTCTCAAAGATGCTCGGCCGCCGGAACGCAAAAAGCTCCAATAACTGAAGCGCCGCCGCGCTCTTCCTCTTGTTGATCAGCAACTGGCCGCTCTCCTGCTCAAACATGTCAACAAAGTCCAGCCCCAGCAGCTCCCAGATGAGTGACTGTTTATTGATGTTGAAAATCGAGTGTTTCGGATGCCAGAAGTCAGGCCAGAACATCGCGCCGTTCTCCTTGAACTCCTGGGTCTCGAACAAGTACGTCGGGTCTCTCACAGGCAAGTTGTCGGCGTCCAGGAAGAGCACGCTCGTCAAGTTCGTGTGCAGAATCGCGTGCACTTTCGAGTTGAAGCCCGTGACTTTCTGCTCCTCGATTGTGACTAGCGATACTGGGGCAAACTTGGTCACGAGCTCGTTGAGAATCGGGTGCTGCGTTGCGTTCGGACCCATTTCCGACGCGAGGTACCAGATTTCGATGGGGAGTGAGCAGTTGTGAGTCGCGCGCAACGTGCGCACGCTCGCGTACGCGCTCACGAGCAGCTTGGGGTAGATTACCATAAGGATACCGGAGGTGTCTTCCTCTAGTGACTCAGCTCCAGTCTCTTTCTGTCTGTAGACCTGGGTATTTGCAGCAGCTCGTAGTCGACTCGTTCGATTCGATACCTGAACTGCGTCGTCGTCGTACACACTCGCACTCTCTACTGTTGTTGTAGTTGATGCAATAGCTTTTGGCAATGAAGCCTGGGCCACAACCGCCTCGGTCTCTTCTCGAAAGTTTACAAAGTCGAGCGCCTGGTTACATGTAAAGAGCACATCGGGGCGGATGCTCGTGCACGAAATCTTCATCACGTGTACCTCGGCGCCTGTGGATCGGTTGCGCATCTCGCAGTAGCCCGACTGGCCACCACGGACATGGAAATCGCACGTCCGGTTGAAGCTCTGCAGCACAAATGTGTCCGGGTCACAATCGTGCGTGTGGCGCCAGCCCACGCACTCGAGCTCCGGGAGGTTCGCTGCCGCTTGATCCGGAGCTGTTCCAGCGGAGTCCGATACTTTCTTGCTGTTGAAACTGTTGCTCTTGTTCTTGGATGTGAGCAGTGCCAGCATGCGGTTGAGCTTCTCGTCGTAGCCCTTGGGGAAGAGCGCAGCGAGCCCGCTGCCGTGCTCACCCTGGAAGCACGTGCACCAGACGATGAATGAGATTGCGTAGATGCCGATGATCGCGAAGAGCAGCGAGAGGCGCAGGCGGCGCAGCCGCGGCGTCTGTGGCGGCGAGCCAAGCCTGTGGGGGCTGGTGCTACTGGTAATGTTGCTGGTTGCGGTGGGAGATGACGGGATGCGGACGCGCGGCGGGCTCCAGCTCAGCCGCGACGGATGCATGATGTTCACAGATGCCGACGACGTCATCGTTCACGACGCTCGCGAATCAGGGAGTGAACGAAACTGAAGGACCGGGACACAGTTGCGCGGCGATTGCTCTGCGTCGTTGCGCGTCGTCTGTTCCTGGTGTGTGCCGCCTCAGATAGGCAGACAGATGCCTGCGGATGCGTGGCCACTTGCTTCTGAATGATGTACCCGCTGGAGCAATCGAGAAGTGTTACGATATGCTAGCAAGTTCATGCATATTTTTCCCTTTGCACGCCAAAAATGTTCTTTTATCCCTTTTTCCACAAAAGTATTTGCCGTGACTTCCATCCTGTGCTTTTCATATAGAGCACACCTATGGGTGTGTTAAGCTCTGTGGAGAATGGTACACACTTGCGTTGCTTTAGCGCAACAGAGCAAAGTGGATGCAGAATGATTATGAGATTTTTCAGTGTGAAAAATGATGATCGGCAGGAATGAGGAGCTACAGAATGATCATAAACAAGCAAGCGGTTGTGTGACTGTCTGCACAGGCAGCATGAGTGAGCTGAGTGCGTTGGACACTCAGCTATGAGATCCACAGAGATCACGCTCAGGCCGACTCACACGCGCACGTGGACGAAGAATGAGCAGTGGTGAGCAAATGGCGCTTGTTGGCTGTCACAGCGTTTATGTGACTGCAATGAGAGCTGGTGCACGCCTCAACGCCTGAGTGGTGCCGTGCCGTGCGCGGCGAGCCGGTAAGGTGGAGTCGGACACCACGACAGTAGTACAGTGCTATTAACAGGATTGCCTGCAAGCCCAGCTAGTCGCTCACTCACTTCGGGATCAGGCCTCGTCACTCGGTCATTCTCCATTGAACCGCTGGCATGCATTTGAGCTGGTCGCTGCGATGGATGAAGTCTTCCACATGAAGCACAAAGCTGACCGTCCAAGCGCAATGCAGTGACTCGTAGTCCAGTCCATTCTCCCCGTTAAGAAAAGCACTCCAACTCAATTGTTGCGCCAGGAACCAACACAAAGTGTTACGGTTGGGAAAAAAGAAGGAAATCGCGCCTGGGACAGGTCGGTCTCCTTCTGGCAGCACCCAACGTGCGCAGCATGTCAACAACCGCTCGCTCCACTCTGACATCGCAAAGCGCAAGCTACACAAGCCGCACAAACACGAAATCAGCATGAAATCGTTCCAGGGCCGCGTGGTCGTGATCACCGACAGCGGCAGCGACTTGGGCAAGTTCCTCGCGCTCGAGTTTGCGCGGATCGGCGCGCGGCTTGCGCTCTGGACGCAAGATCTTGCACTTGCGCAGCAAATTGCCACACAAGTGACCCAAATGCAAACGCGCTCAAGCGCAGGCGCAACTCTCGCGCCACATGTATACGAAGTGGATTTGAGCAGCAACGCGAGCATCCAGCAAGGCGCCAAGAACGTGCGGCGCGACTTTGGGCAGATCGACGTGCTGGTCAACAACTCGGACTTCCTGCACGGCGCGACGCTACTCACGGCGTCGGACGAGAGCATCGAGCGCGTGCTGGCGCTCAACGCGCGCGCGACGATCTTCGCAACACAGGCCGTACTCCCACAGATGCTCGCGCTCAACTCGGGCGTGCTCGTGAACTTTGGCACGAGCGCCGACTCGCTGGGCACGCCCAAGCTCGTGGATTACTGCGCGAGCAAGTTTGCGGTCATGGGTTTCCACGAAGCGCTGCGTCACGAGTTGAGGCACGACTACGAAGCGAAGCACAAGAAGGACAAGAAGCCTAACGGCATCAGCATGACGCTTGTGTGTCCGACGCTGATTCTCGCGCACCAAGGTGATGCTGGAGCTCTCCATGAGGATGCCAACGCGTGGATCTCGTCGATCTGGATGCAACCGGACCACGCAGCCAAGGAGATCGTGCGCGCTGTACGTCGCGGCAAGGCGAAACTGGTGCTTCCGCCGGATTACTCGATGGTCTTGGGCTTTCTAGCCGTGCTACCGGACCGCATGGCCGCCTGGGTGCGCAAGAAACTCGGGCTGTCCAAGGTCATGGACCATTTTGTCGCGCCAACGGCCGGTGGCATGGCCTACCCGAGCGTTTGATAGGCATGACATCTTGTTTGGTTGTTCGCTTTTCGGTCTTGCTTGGATGTGGGTGTGTTCTTCGTGTCGTTGCGTTAAACAATAAGAGAACTAGTGCTCGTTTGCCGTCGCAATTTCAACTGTCGCGTCCCCGTCTCATATGACAACACACAAGTTGCATCTTCCCCAACAACAACATTTGCGCAAAATTTGCTGGCAACTGGCACAGCCAACCCCAACAACAACTTACAGGCAATCTGCGCTGGCACACGCGATTCGACACACACAACTCCAAGCAACGACAGAAGCCTCCTTCTCACCAAGTGCAAGTGTACCTACCTACCTCACTGCATTCAAACCTGTTCTTTTGTCATGACGAAGCTTCGCAACCGCACCGTGCTGCTCACGTGCTGCTCGTCGGCGCTCGGGTACTCGTTCGCTGTGCAGCTAGCGCAAAAAGGCGCCAAGCTCGTGCTCTGGGACATCGACCTGCGTCTTGCGCAGCGCGTCGCCGATGAGATCACGCGGCTCTACGGAGTCACCACGGCGGTCTACCAGGTGGATCTCCGCGAGAAGGAGCAGGTGTACGCTACTGCGAGACGACTGGCGGTCGAAGGGATCAATGTGAGCGTTGTGGTCAATTCGATCGATGCGCTAGGCGAGCAGCAGGGCCAGCTACTTGTGGAGAAAGACAGCGCGCAGGTCGCAAACCTGCTTGAGCTGCACACGCTCGGCAGCCTGTGGCTGGTCAAAGCACTACTGCCAGGGATGCTCGACGGCAAGCAAGGCGGGCACTTTGTGTTTTTGAGCTCGTCAGCATCGCTCATGGGAGCAGCAAGCGGCATTGTCGACTACGCGGCGAGCAAGTATGCGCTCTTGGGAATGACACGCAGTCTGCAGTACGAGCTCAAGCGCCTAGAGGACTCGTCTACTACAGCGAACAAATCTGGGATCCAACTAACGACGGTGCTAGCACCGCTTGAGTACTCCAAGCTCGCGGTGGCCCAGCCCAGCAATGTCGTCGGTGTCAAGAAAATCGAGCGCGGCTGGATGAAGTCGGACCTGATTGTGATGAAAACCATCGACGCCATCAAGCGCAACAAGCGCGAGCTACTGCTGCCGGGCGAGTTCCGCTTTGTGCACTTGTTGTGCACTCTGCTGCCGCAAACCTGGGGTGACAAGCTACTCGACCAGCTCAAGTACTCTCACGCGTCCAGTAGCTTGAAGTAGGACGGTGCACAAGCATGTGCTTGCTTGTTTGCTTGGTTGTGTGCTTGTTTATTGCTGCTGCACTTAAGAGTGCTGGATGTTCTGCAACAACTTTGCGCGTGCTCTTATCGATGATAATATCAACTGCGTGGGTTGTTTGCTGCATTGCTTGCTTGTGTATGTTGAGCAGCGTACTGGCTTATAGCATCTCACGAATAATGGATTGCACGATATCCAACAATATGTATGTATCTTCACGTCCGCTCTCCATCACGGCCTGCGCGCAATTCGCGTCTTCTTCCCCACCACTCTCGCACTTTGCATTCTCGTTCGCTGCAACTGCAACAAGCTCGAGACACTCACTCGACCGTTGTTCCAACATGCCGATCTTGCTCACCAAGCCCAATGCCAACGCCGCCTTCTCCAGTTCCACGACGGGTTCGCTCACCCCAGACACGAAATGGCGATTGCGCGGCATCCTGAGCGGCATCGGGCTTAGAGACTGCTGCTTCGCGATCGTCATCCCGTGCGTCAGCGCAGCCCTAATCGCACAAGGCGTCGATAGCTCTCCCGTCACTTATGGTGCGTTCTTTGCCGCCGCGTTCTTCGGAGACGTTCTCTGCGTGCTGTTCGTGGCGAGTGCGGATAGCGGCTACAACAGCAGCGCTGCATTTCCAGACTTTGCGCAAGATACGACACCAAACTATGAGCACCTCATGTTGATCAACGTCTGCTCTGCTCACGATTGCGCTCTTTGCCGGCGTGCGCGCTCTACGACAAGCGTTCCGCGGATTCTACGAGATCCGCGAGGCGCCACTGCTCGAGGAGCTCTGTACGCCCACGTGCGGTTGCTGATGCGCCATGGCGCAGATGTCCACGCACGTAAAGCCACAGGCGTCCAGCGGCGACACACTCCCAGCTTTCCTTGTTGCTGGTGCGATGGTGTGATTTGAATCAAATGGGTTCAATACGCGGCTCGGTTGATCATTTTCGTAAATATTGGATAAACTAATGTGTAATCTTATATTAAAGAAAACCCAGGTATCCTCTTTATAAACAACACAGCTGTATAAACAGGTATGATTGACCTTACGAGGTATACAACTCAATAGTTGAACCAAATCATATGATGGTCTTTCAATGTTATAAAGAGGTATACAGCATTGCGTTTCTTTTCTCTGTGGTGGTGTGGTGTGATGTGATGCACACGTGAGAACACTGCAGCACTTGTGCATTTCATTCCTTTGTATTCCACCAGCAAGCAAGACGAGCAAGATGCTGCGCTCTGCCGTGCGATCGACACACCGCGCTGGCACTGCATGCCACCACCAGCAACAACTGCGCAAGCTCTCACAGATGAAGGCGCCTATTTCGGCTGCCACGAAGCAGCAGAGCTCTCCTGTCGTTTCGCAAGCCATGTAATTGATGTTTGGCGTAGCTCTTTGTTGCGCGCTCTTGTGGGCTCTATGTGTGCTTGCTGTCAACTGATGCATCGACTGCTTTGCGTGTGCACACAGGCTACTGGATCGATTTGGCAAGCAACGCCGCTACGATTATCATCACCGTGATCACGCCGCCCAGACGCTCTCGTATTGGAAGACCGCGCTTGCAGCCTCGGGCTTTTGCATCGCCTCGAGTTTCTCGGAGGACAGCAAAGCGCACGCTGCATCGAGCAAAGGAAGCGGCAGTGACAAAAACAGCTCCGACTTGCTCGAAGAGCTCAAGCAGAAGCTGCAAGAGCTCTCTGGCGAGTCACTCGCGTCGCTGCAGAAGCTGCTACCGGACGAATACAAGGACGTCCAGAAGCAGGTAACCGACTTCCTCGAGTCCGGCAAGGGCGGCCAGATCTCCTGGGGCTTTGCCATGGGCGTCTGCTCGGGCTTTGCGCTCAAGAAGGTGTCGAAAGTCGGCGCGATCGCGCTTGGCACGCTCTTCGTGCTCATGCAGTGCGCGAGCTACTCGGGCTACATTGACGTCAACTACAAGAAGCTCGAGCGCGACTTGATGGACTTTCTCGATATGAACAAGGTAAGACTGAGTATGGAATGCGTGTTTTGTCTGTGTGGTTGCGTGAATTGCACTTGCGTATTTGTCGTGTTGCTCGATATGCTGATTGATCCGTTGTGCAATGTGGTTTGCTTGTTGTTGCTGCGTACTAGGATGGCAAATTTGACTCGAAGGACGTGGACACGGTCTACAAGCAGGTGATGCAGGTGCTCGAGTTCAGTTTGCCTGCTGGAAGCGGCTATGCGCTCGGCTTCCTTGTCGGCTTCCGCGCAGGATAAACGCGCGTCGACAAGCAAGGAACTCATCAGCACAGAACGTGAGGAGTACTTCCTGCACGTCGTCGCAACCACTCCTCCCGCGCGCCGAGTCGCACATGAGACCCCGCACCGTTGGAGAATGAACGAGTAGTTTTGGTTTGCTGGAGTAGCCATCTAGCAAGAGTTGTTGTAAAGTCATGGTCATCCATTCGTGGGTGCTTCAAACAACACATCTCGCCACAATTTTGGACATAATTAACGATTGTCGAAAATGATACTTGATGTCGAAAATCCTGTGATGCGCCTTTTTTTCTCCAATAAAGCGTACCCGTTTTGTCTTTTTCGAAAGCTTTGCAATGCGACGAAAGGGCTAGGGATAAAAGAAAACTCTCACAATTGTATACTTTGTAGCAAATGATATCAGATTTCAGCATTTTGTCCCAAATTCAATTGCAATAATTGATAACCGATCCATATTTGATATCTGATGCAATGATGGGCGCCCAGACTTGATTTGCAAGAGTTCAGCCCCTGATGCTGTCCTTTCAAGTGTTCCAAAATGCAGTTTTTCACGCAAAGCGCCTGCAAACCACGAAAGATCACTCCAGACTGTTTGGGCAGCTTGCAGTACTATTTTGCCAACTGAAGGCACGTAAGAAGCCGAAATCAACACGCTTTCAAATGTTCCCCACGTCCTTTCCATTGCTCGCGTGGGACTACTTCTCGAGGAACAGGTGGAGCGCAATGCCAATGGGCAGCTGAAGCGCGAAACCGCCAAAAGCTGACGCACCAACGAATACAACATGAATGATCGCATAGGGAAGCCGCCTTTGGCTGAAACCGACCTTCGGCGCATCTTGTGGCTCGGCCTGGCTTTGCCCCCGCATCCATGTGTATTTGTGAGGGTTGCTCCGGCTCTTCTGCCAGTTCAGTCAGAACTTGACTTTCGCGAACGTACGTGTAGGGTTGGGGACGAAAGCAAAGCAAAGCGGGTCACAAAAGCAGTCCGATTGCCACACATAACCTTCGCACAACTCCTCTACAACAAGTCAGTTCGGTCAGTTCCGCCCGCCCGCCCGTATCAAGCTTTTGTATAAGAATTTGTATCGCGCGTGCGCTTTCTCTCTTCCACCCCCGCCCTTCCGCATTCACCCACTCACTCATTCGCCTCCTTCATATTCACTTCCATTACCAGCATCCGGTCCTTCGAACGCGACGGAACGGACGGTGGTGTGTACGTACATATAGAAAGGAAGCAGGCGATACGAACAGGTATGCAGGCGTTCTCCAAGATGCGCGCGCTCGTGATCGTGGCGGCGGCGGTCTGTATGGCTATGGCCACTCCGCTCGAAGCGCTGACCACAAGTGACGGCAACGCGGGCGTGTCCGCGGGCGACGTGCTCAGCGTGTCGGCGCTCTCGACTGGCACCTCCACGATCTCCGTGAGCGCGCTCGCGACGACCACCAAGCCTGCGACCGTGACCCCCGCGACAGAGACGACGACGACTGACGCGACGACGCTGACCCCCGTCAGCACGATCACGACAACCGAGACCAGCACGCCGTCGACTGCTATTGACACGACTTCAGGAACGACGACAGGCTCGAACACGACCTCTACCACCACAGGTGCTGGTGTGACGTGTGTGTTCCGGTACTCGATGCCGACGTCGAGTAACGTCGCTGACGAGCTTGCGAGCGCTGCCGCGGCGAAGGCGACATCTTCGAAAAGCGGCTCGACCGACGGCAGCTTCGATGGATCCAGTGACTCGAGTGTGAATGTCGGCAGCAAGGACTCGGCGACGACCGACACGACCACCACGGGCTCCACTACCGGGGCTCCGGCGGACGCAGGCTCGGCGGGTGATGCCGGAGGTGTCGTGGCCAAGACGCCAGCACCATCCCCGTCTCCGTCCCCGTCAGCGACCACGAAGACACCCGCCCCGACTACGAAGACGCCGACAGCGACTACGAAAGCGCCGACGAGCACCCCCTCGCCGTCCAAGACCCCGACAGCTACAAGCGATGGATCCGGTGATGGTTCAGTGCGTCGCGTGCTCGCCGGTATGCAGACTACGGAGGAGCCCTCTCCTTCGCCAAGCAGCACCAGCAAGAAGACGCCAACGCCATCGCCATCGCCAACTCCGACCTCCACCAAGAAGAACCCTAGCGCCACCACGGCTGCTCCAACTTCTGGCTCGTCGTCATCTTCATCCTCCTCGACCACGACAAGTGCCCCCACTGCGTCCAGTAGCTCTAGCTTGTCCGGCGCGACGTCCACTTCCACCACCACTTCCACGGGTTCGTTCAGCTGTGACGCGAATTTTTACGGTGCGTGGGCGAAGCTCGGACTCAAGTGCGGCGACCAGGATCTCAACGTCGAAGCTGCGGTTGCACAGACGCAGTGCCTGATCTACTCGGGTGTGGAGGCAAGTGGTCTGATCACCAACATGAAGATGTGCATGTCTGTGTGCCGCTTCCCAAAGTGTGCCGATGGCGTGTGGGACTACTCTGCGGAGGATGGTCTCAGCTCGTCGATCTACCAGAACCTGAACTTCATGCAGTTGATGAGATACGCTGGCGCCAGCTCTGCTCTCACTGGTGTCGTGGAGCAGCCGTTCACGAATCTGACCATGACCACGGACAAGCAGTGTGGCTACGAGAGCGACAAGTCGTTCAGTTCGTGCAAATGCAACAACCTCCTCATCGGGAAATCTTCGTCTACAGCTCAAGATTCAACTACCATTGCGCCATCGCTGACGGTTCCTTTGAACAAGGGTCTTGCGGACAGCGACCACTGGGCTGATGGACAGGTGAAGACCAACATCGACAAGGCAGGTATCGCCGGGGCTGTCGTAGGTACTACTTCCGCGAGTGTGGTTGTCGCAGCTAGCGGCGTCATGACCGTTGCGAGTGGCATCATGGGTACATCGTCCGCTGGTGTCGTCACCGCAGGTGCAAGTGCCGGTATCGCAATGGCCGCGATCGACATTTGCCAGTTTAGCATCATGATTAACCAGATGAACCTTGACGCTCGTCCTCGCTTCCTCGAAGACATGGGACGTCGCATGGCTCCTGCTGGAGGAAGCTTCCTCCCATTCTGGAAGGCTGAGAATACCACGGCCAACTCCACGACTTCTTCCCGTCGTCGTCTTGCCGATGTCGACACGACTGGCAACCAGACCCAAGGTATGGAGCGATACGCGCAGGTGATTGGCGTCCAAGTGGATAAGCTGTTCTACTTGACTGTAGCTGGTGTCAGCGCAATGATCGCCGCCTTGTTCATCGTGTACGGTATCGTCATGGGCATTTGTTACCCTTTCGTGGATGATTTCGGAGCGTTTGCGCGAAAGTGGCTTGACAAGACGATTGGCGTGCTGATGATGATCCTGATTCTGTCCGAGTACGTCATCGGTGTCACCGCGACGTTTCAGTTCTGCTGGTGCATTGACAACAACCGCATCGATCCGAGCCTGTTCCTGTCGATCTTCGCAGTGCTCGTGTTGGCGATCGGAACCATCTTGTACGGCATTGTGGTTGTGAAGAACAACGAAGATGAACTGCGCGATCTTGGCACGAAAGACCACTTTGATAAGCGCATCCACGCCCGTTACGGCCCATTATACGACGAGTACAGCTTTGAAGGACGCTTCTTCTTCGCGCCAAAGCTGCTTCTTGCGCTGCTGTGTGGCATGACAACTGGTATGATTTGGCTGGAAGGTCTCTGGCAAATTGTGATCATGATCGCGATTCACATCGCGTTCCTGTTCTACTTGGAGGTGAAGCAACCATACCCGACGCAGTTTGTGCAGAAGACGTCGTCGTTTGTGATCATCATCAAGATTTCGGCGTTATTCCTGTCGTTCTTCTTGATTTCGTCCGCGACGTCCTTCAACGCCGACCTCCCAGTGGACTTGCGTGAGGGTGTGGGCTTTGCGATCGTCGGTCTGCAAGTGCTGGTGCTCGTGTGTCTGATGATCCGTCAAATGTACATTTTCTACCGTACGTGGAAGCTGAAGAAGGAAGGCTCAGGTGACGAAGACAAGGCGCCGGTTGTGACGACAACGAACAACCGCGATGGCGCAGAAAACTTCTTCGCGCTCGGCGAGAACAACCGCAACAACAACCACAGCATGGCGATCCTGGGTGAAGACGGTACACCAATGAACCACCAGCACCAGCAGTACCAGCATGAGACGCCCGACCAGTTCAAGACTCGAGAAGCGGCTGCGAACGGCGGCTACGCGGTGAATGGCAGTGCGAACCAGCCTCCACGACTGCGCAACCTGCAGCCGAGCCGTCGCACGCACACTGTTGTGGTGCATGACGAGCCTCAGCAGCGAGGCTACCGCAACAACGAAGTGGATTTGTAACTCGGCTCTTGGTGGAAGAGAGAAGAAAAAAGAGTGTGTTGCCAGCGCGCCTGTCGCTGAGGACTGAAGCGAATGCAGCTTTATGAAGGAAGATGGTGGAGAGGAGGCGTAGTTTGAGTGTTCTTCTCAAGCAGTCCTAGGTATACAAGATGTGTGCTCATTGCGTTTGTTTTTGACTTGATGTTTATATTTTGATCGATTTTTGATCCGAGGCTCTTTTTCTTTTCGTTTTCATGGGAATTAACCAATCTTGTGACTCACAGAAGAGAACGACACGCAAACGAGAAGAAAATCAATCATATTACGAGTACCACCGGTCCGAGGCACTAAAGCCCTCAACCCCATGTCTTGCTCTGATAGAATGATGCGACGCCTTCTCAATTCTTCTTGTTCATCTCCATCGTGATCTCGAGGATCGTCTTGCCCTTGGTCTCCGGCACATACTTGAGGATGAACACGAGTGCAAACACGAGCGACGTGGCGAACGGCGCGAACGAGAACTCGTTCAGCTTGCTCTGAAGCGTCGGGAACACGAGCCCCACGATGAACGAGCAGATCCAGTTGACCATCGTGGCGATCGACATGGCGGTGGCGCGCGGCTTGGCCGGGAACATCTCGGCCACGATCAGCCACGGGATCGGACCCAGACCGATCTCGAAGAACCACACAAAGCACATCATGCCACCCACGCTCACCATGTTGGCGAACGGCAGGTACTTGAGCAGCCCGAGCGTCATCACGAACAGCGCCACGATCATGCCCACCGCCGAGTAGATCAGCAGCGGACGACGACCCGCCGTGTCCATGAGCATCAGCGCCACGCCCGTCGAGATCACGTTGATCGTGCCCACGAGACACGTGCCCACGAGCGGATCCTGCAAGCCCACGTTCTTGAAGAACGAGTTGGCGTAGAACATCACGGCGTTGATACCGCTGAACTGCTGCGCGAGCTGCAGCACAACGCCCACGATCAGCGGGAAGCGGATGTTGCGGTCCGAGAGTACGGCCCAAAAGCCCATGTCGCCTGACTCGTTGTCGCTCGCCGAGCAGATGCTGTCAATCTCCTCGTACACGTCCGTGGTGCCACGCAGACGGCGCAGGATGTCCGCCGCCTCCTTCGGGCGGTTCTTCGTAAGCAGCCAGCGCGGACTCTCTGTCAGTAGCGACGAGAGCGCGATCTGCAGGATCGCCGGGATGATCGTGCAGCCCAAGAGGAAGCGCCAGCCCGGGTGCGCGATACCGTCGCTCGGACCAGAGAACCCGAACGCGAGCAGGTCCACGATCAAGATGCCGCTCACCACGCCAAACTGATAGCCGGTGCCGAGCGCGCCACGGAGATTCGGCGGCGCGAGCTCACCGAGGTACAGCGGAACGACCACGCTCACCGTGCCCGACGCATAGCCCACGAGGAAACGACCGACAATGAGCATGTAGATGTTGGCGGCGAACGCCATTATCGCGCCGGCGACAATGAACAGTAGCGAGTCGACGAGCAGCGCCTTCTTGCGACCAACCGCATTGCTCAACTTGCCCGCCGTGAGCGACCCAATCGGTCCGCCGATCGAGAAGATGGACACGCACACTGCCCATTCGAGCTCCGTGTGGCCAGGAAACACAAGGTCCTACAAACAAAGATATATATGATTGCAAGGTGAGCTTCAAGTTCAAGTGGGAGAGCACATCACGACAAGAATACAAAAGGCAGCAACTACTTGTGCGTACCGGGTTGATTGCACCAGTGACGCCCGTGTTGTAGCCGAACTGGAATGCGCTCATGAGCGCCACGCAGCAGGACGCGAGCAGCGGTACCGTGTAGCCCGGCTCGGGGAACTCATCCGGCTCGCCAAGCAGCGGCTGGTCTTCTCCGCGCTGTCATTCACAAGATGCACACCATGGAGAAACAAACATATCGATCGATCGATCAGTACACCGTCCACACAATCAAGATCCAATCAACCAGCTGGCAGATGTATCTTCTCGTTCATTTCCTTACCGCCACGAGGTTGGTGAAGCTTCCCCAGGAGCTTCTCGACTTCAAGTTGGAGAAGCTGCGCTCGCGCTGGAAACTCTGGCGACGCATGCCCGGGAGCGCAATGAACGGCAGCTCCTGATACAAGCGTTTCTGCTCCTCCACTGTTTATTCGGTCACACACATACCACCACACGCAACCACACGCAGCTACATATCAGTACAACTCATGCATACGTACACATGCAGTACAACAGATCGTATCCACCGCAAAGACGCACCATAGAACTGGAGGTTCTGCGCCGTGTTGGAGCGCTTCTTGAGCCCCTCGGCGACCTTGATGTCGGCCCAACTGCCGTTCTTGGTGCCGAGCGCTACGTCGCTCTGGCTGTGCTGCATCTTGCTTGTCGCTCGTTAGTTTCCGATTGATTGGTGCTTGGGCGGATAAAGGCTGAAGAAGGCGTGAGGGGGGAAGAAGCGGAATGGCGCTAGAGAGCAAGATCGGATATCGTCCGACGCCGCCTGTCACCGACCGGTTTCTGCCCACACTAACCACTGTAACTAACGCGCAAGAGGGCGGAGCAAAAGCGTCATCGATTCGAGGAGAATTTTGGTGATGACTATCGGATTTGGAGGGTGGGTTCAGGATTATTGCGCTGAAGGTACGCTACACAATGTAGCCACGGGTTGCGGAGATCCAAACGCTGCTGCCACTATTCAGCTGAGCTGAGCTGAGCAGACCACACCAACAGTTCCAGATTCGGTGGGAGAGGTTGCGCGAAGGTACCGTAAAATCAGAGGACGGTGACGACGGCAACGTCACCCACCCAACAAAAAGATTCCAGCAGTCCATCGCTGACGTCGAGGAAGCCAAGTTCATGTACTCCGTGGTGTCCGCGCTGAACAAACTGAAGAATGTCCATGTTCGCCTTGGCAAGAGCAGGACGCATCACAAGGTAACGTGCATTGGTTGCCAGTCAACACTATGAATTGATGCTCTACTTACCATTACTTCGCGTGTGTGTGTCAATATGTATTGATCGACAACAACTGTCTGCTCACTGGTACGTCCAAGAATCAGAACGCTTATGCTAGCATCGATATCCGCATGTCATCATTGCGAATTGCGTATGTACCTCTCTGCGAACTGTTTAGGTTCCATGAACTTCAGCGCACGTGGCTTGGACAAAAACGGTGAGAACATTCGCATTGAATACCGCTACGAAACCTGCAAGCTCAACGCGCCCACCAGTACAACGTGGATGATTTTCTTGACACGTGGCTGAACAGGTGCATGATCGAACGCTGCTCAGTTGGGCATGTGAGAAAGCAGGCGAGCGAGTGAACTGATCATGAAGATGTGCATATGATGAGTTTGATGAGTTTGATGAGTTTCTATGAGAGAAACTTTGGTGAAAACCTTTTCTGTGCAACTGTGCAACTTTGGAAATGAGACTGACATGAAAATTAACAACCTCAGAGCCAACTGAGTGACTGAGCGACTGGAGAGTGAGAGCGATGTATACGGGTCACTTCCTCTTCCAGGCGCTATCGCTACTGGCTGTCAAGCAGCAGCAGCTGCGCTTCGACAACTTTGCGCCAGTTCCAGAGATGTCGCTGTATAGCCCTATGTGTGGCAGGCAGCTTCGACTGTCAACGTTCATCAATGGCATGATCCTGTTCAACTCGCTCGTCCAGATCCGCTAGATTGTCTACCAGCAAGGATTACATATATAGCGGCTTTCGATGAAAGCTACCGTAAACGCTTTTTCTATCCGTCATCTCCTCTTCTTCGCGCTGCGTCTTGCTGCTCCTCAATTATTTTCTGCGCAAGCTGTGCGCAGGTCTCGGGCAAAGTCGACGGCTGCGTCGTATCTTTTGCGCGAAAGTTGCGCACCATCTGCTCGGTTGCGGCCTCGATCACGCGCAGCTCCTGCTCATGCGTGCGCATGTACTTAGCGAATGCGTCGGTCGGCAAGTGCGCCTCGTGTAGCGAGCGTGTCCACTCGTTCGCATAAAAGAGCTTGATGAGGTGTCTTCGGAAGGAAGACACGAGCACTTTCTCCATCATCATCCCGGATGTTGCTGAGCTGCTATTCGCAGCATTGCCCACTGTATTTGAAGTAGCGGGATTGCTGCTCGTTGCAAACTCAGCTGTTGATGCAGCATTTCGATAATACACCGCACGGACTGCTGCGCCCGGCGCATGCGACTGGTAGATCCACGTCGTGAGGCAGTAACGTGGCTTGCGCGACGGCAGCACGCGGTGCAGCATCTGCTGTAACGAGAAGAGCACCATGTCGCCAAAGCGTGACCGCGACCGCGGGCGGCTGCTCGCTTGGAAACAGGTACAACATGATCTCGCCGCTGTCGCCCTCTTGCCAGTGCTCGTTCAGATACAGCACGCGGTGACGCACTTGCCGTTGTCGCCGTATGTGTCAAAGTGCAGCAGCAAGCATCCGCACTGGTCTGTGACATTATGGTGCCATCGATATACACTCACTGGTCATTTGCAATTGGAGAGGAATGGTCAGTCGGACATTTGGGTCAAGAATCCGAGCCAAACGCGTGCAAACCGCGCACATTTGGGTCAAATGGCTGCAGGCACGCGACCCAAATGGTCAGATGGGTTTATCCGGGCACAGTCTGTTCGGATGAGCACGGATTGGCCTTGCCGTCATCAGCAGTTCCCTAATGCAAGTCTGATGCACAGGTGCGGCTTTGACGGAGCTGCTGGCAATGCAGGTGCCGCAGAATGCAGCATGAGCGATCTTTCGCCGCCTCGCCACCACGACCATCACCAACAGCAGTAGGGAGAGCAGGAGGAGGATAGCGAGGCGCGACGCCGCCGCCTGCATCGCGAGAAAGTCGCACGCTACCGCCGCAAGAAGAGCACGAGTGTGGCACAAATGCGAACCCGAGAGCTGCTGCTCGCTGCGTAGCTCAAGAGTATGCTTGATCTCCACACGTCCCAGTTCCAGACGTACAGTAGCAATACTAATACTTGCGATAGTGACAACAGCAGCGCTGTTCCTACTATATGCTCAGAATCCACGCCATGTGACTTACAGACGCTCATGGACTCGCACGTGCGCGTGACGCTCGAGAAAGACCGACCCGCGCTCGAAAACGAGTGGTTGCAAGCCAAATTCAGCGCGTTCTACCATCTGCAGCAGAGTAGCAGCAGCAGTGAAGCCCAGACCCCAGCTCCCGACAGACCCAGCACGAGTGCACAGCGCCAGGCCAAGTTCTTTGGCTGGACAGTGAGTATTTAGGTGGAAATGACAGAGCGCAGCGCGCAGCATGAGCGAGCTACTGGGCGCGGACTGGGAGGTGGTGCAATCCCCAAGCTCTTCAAGAGTCTGTAATCCGCGCCAGTCGACTACATGGTCATCTAGACGTGCGACAAGAACCTGAGTGTCGCGATCTGGACAGCGCCAGGCCCGAGCCCACAGCCATCACAACGCCGCATCCTCTCGGGCTACTCGCGCGGTGCGTACGTAGATCCGCGAGGACGGCGATGCCAGATCGTCACGTCAACCGGTCTCCCACCCAAGGAGACTCCCTCCGAGGCCAACCCAAGTGGACTTGCACGAGAGCTCTTCGGATACCAAGGGGTCATCTACAAAGTGTTTGCGCCTGGCGACCACGAGGACGACATCGACATCGAGTACGGCGGCAACCCGCACATCCGCGTGAACGAGCTAGCCCAGTTCCTCATGCTGGAGCTCGGCAACACGCTCGTCCGGCTCAAGAACATTCTGTTTCCGTTCCGAGTCCTCGCACCAGCGTCCGCATAGCCAAGGGATATATAACATACTGGTACAGTACAACCTACTGTGTCCCTCATAACATCACCATTGGTCATTGAGTGCGTGTCGCGGAGTGATGGTTTGCGGAACAAAGCCCGGCAATTTCACTGTTGGGTAATTTCTATTTGGCAAACTTTCCGCGAACCTGTTCACTCGATACATTCTATACAAACGTCAAGAGAGCTCTCGGATGAACAGGGTTTATGGAAACATTCAAATAGGAGAGCTTTAGTGAAATTTTCGGGAGTGAGAACCATTTATCGACAAACAGATCCATAGGGTTTGTAACATCTGGGAATTGTTTGTCCATCGAGCACACACGCATGCCAATCAAGCAAACATGCGCGAGGCCGAGGTGTTCGCAGCGCTGCTCGCAAGGGCCAACGCGGCCCAACTGTGTGTCTGGAGCGCGCGTTTGCTGCACGAGGAGCTCCATCATGTCCAGACGACACTCAGCGACGTACTCGCGGTGATGCAGCGCCTACAGGAGGTTCAGATGAACATTACAAAGCTGGAGCGCGAGCAAGCAGTGATCGGCATTCATTCGGGGAGAACGGATGGGGTGATGGCGTTGGTGGACATGACGCAGCACCTGAGCGAGCGTATGCTGAGTGCTCTTGCGAGGTTCCCAGTGCTGCAGCAGGTGCGTCTTGGCTGCTGCCCTGGGCTCTGAGCGAGTGGTGGTAACGATTGCGGCTGGTGTTGAGACTCGGAGTTGACCTGTATGTATATTTTCTTCTGTTGTGTGGATTGACAGGGGGCAATACGACCCGAGGGCGGTCGCATACTGACCCAGCACACTGCTAGCGCGGAAAACCAGTCAGAGATTCAGAACATCACCCACGTCGAGGAGCAAAGCAGCGCTGTTGAGTCTGTACTGCCGCTGCGTGCTGAGAGTAAGTACGACGAACCAATGACCACCCAGCGAGTCAACAGCCAACAAACTGACGGCAACAACAGAATGATCCCAAACATTATCGCCGCTGGTGACGATGCGAATGATGGAGTTGTTGAGGTAGCAGCGCTTCCGTTGCGTGCTGAGCGCAAAGACGAGGAGCCAGCGCCAGCCATGTGGGTCCACCGAAAGCGCAGTCGCAAGGAAATCGCAGCTACCGTGCTCCGGATATCAGCAGCTTCCTCGACAACACAAGAAGAAGAGAAACGGTACTTAATACTCCAGAGAAACGAGTTTGCGCGGATTAAAGCGGAGCCGCTCGAGCCATCACCCACGCTGCCAATGGTGCCTGAAGCCGAGATGAGGAGTGAGTCCAAATCTGAAAGTGAACTGGACGCGCAGCCAAAGACTGCACCTCGACAGCGGCGTGAGCACGTCCAAGCCAATGCAGAGCTGAAAATGACAATAATACGGCAGAGACGGCAGGCTGTCCCAGCAAATGAGGAGAAACCACCGAGACCTGACGAAGGAGAAGAGTATCAGGAGAACACAGAGAAACCGGTTCAGCCGTCGATGCAGTTGAAGCGGGAGCAGATCGAGTCTTGGATGAGCGCCGTCCAACAGATCGTTACGTTCCCAGAACAACAACACAACTGCGTAACAAATCAGCTTAGTACAGGCAAACCCGTGCGTTCTCAGGCGGAACAAAATAATTTAAAGGAGGCCTCCCTGGCAGTAGCAAGCGAACCGGTGCAGCCAGCTCCAGAGCAAGAGAAAGAGCACGACAGAGAAAGCCTTCGGTACTACATAGCCGATCCTGAGATGGGTACGATAGTGCCGGTAGGATCGCTGGCTAAGAAAGATCAACACAAGGACGCGTCTCAGCAGAGCGCGGATTATGAACTGATGCCTCCACCGATCGAGCGAGACCAGGATCATGACGAAGCATCCGTAGCAGAAGGTGAAGCAATGGAGCCAGAATCAGAACCAGAACTAGAACAGGGGCGAGCAAGCTCTCAGGTGCTGAGCGACGACGAACTGATCCAATTGATGCACGAGCACGAGCATCGACAAGACCAAGAAGAAACCCAGCTGAGCGTCGATGAATCGATGCAATCTGGGTCAGAGCCGGAGCAGGGACAAGATCAAGAAGATTCTTCTCAGACGATTACAGAAGACCCAACAATGCGATCACTACCAAAGCGAGATCAGCAGGAAGACGATGCAGAAGAGCATGCACGATCGACACCGCAAGAAGAGCAAGAGCTGGAGCAGGATCAAGAGGACTCACAGGCAATCTTAGAAGAAGAAGCAACGCAGGCACTGCCGGAGCAGCAGCAGGAGAGACAAGAGAGATCTCAGCTGATAGCAGACGAACCAATGATAACGCAAGAGCAATGCGAAGAGGAATCTGAGCCAAGCCCGATGTCGAAGGCGCAATCCTCCTCAACACAAGCTCATGGTGAAGAAGACGAATCTTGCACTATTGGCCTCGCTTCTTCGAAGGTTCAATTGGGTGCTGAGGGATCAACACAACCAGTCCAAGACCAAGCACGGTGCCAAGAAGAGATCCAGTCAGTGGCAGATGAACCCGTGCCATTGGGGCCAACGCAGGACCGCTTACAACACCAGGAAGAGTGTAAGGTTGGCCCAAAAGCGACGACACAACCGGTGCTTGAGCAAGCGCCAGCACAAGAACAGGCACGTGAGGTCATTGCTGATATCCCGTTGGATGTGGCCACAGACTTCTACAAACCGATAGCGTTTCCACTCGCCAACGAGGTAGTAGAAGAGAGCAAATCGGCAGAGGAGGACACTACAGCTATACCCCCAGCAAGTACAGAGCAGCAAGGTCCTACCGAGGTGGTTCAAAAGCGTCCGGAGGAGCCACAACCAATCGAGCCATCGATTCAGTGGTCGCTGCTCACTGAAGCGTGTTACTCCGGAGCGAATCAGTTTGAAGCATTCCCGCCAGAGCTGAAAAACGATCGATTGAACTGGGTCCTGCAGCCGCTGCAGATCCTGTTCGACAAAGTCATCCAGAGCCCCGAGTCTGCGAGTCGCGAGCTGGTCACGCGAGACCACGCGCGCGTGGAATTGGCGGTGCTCGCGTTCACCGATTGCGTCACAGGGCAGCCGATCCCGCCCTACCGACTGAACGGCTACCGATTTTTCCTCAAGTCGATGGACGGCGCGATCATGTGTGTGGAGCAACTCGGTTCGCGCCTGGCAGAGTACGTACTGGCTCCCTCACTCCGTCTTGTGTATTCCTTCTTCTTCACTTTATCTACCTCACTTAATGCCGCCATGTTCATCTGTGTGTCGTGATTTGAATGATGCAGATATCGAGAAAAGCTCGAGGCGGCCATGACAGAGAAGCTTGGGGTGAAGACTCCAGTAGCTACTGCAACAACCACCAGCAAGGCTATCGAGGCCGTCACATCTGTGACAACTTCAGAGAGAAAACAGGCTCCAGTTGGTAGAAGTAAAATACAGCAACCTGCCATCCCGAAGTTCCAAAAGGCCTCCCGTAGCAGCACGGCCCGGGCTGGGCCTGCCGCAACGGTTCCAAAGAAGCAACCAGCCCCATTTCATACCTCCACCACAAACCTCACAGGTAGTCACAACCAGCAAAGAGAGCAGACCAAGAGAGAGAAGACTGCAGCAAAAACGCGCGAGTTCTGGGAGGATATCCTGCACAAGTACAGGCTGACTGACGAAGAGCTTGATGAGTTGTATCCAGCAGATCAGCTCGAGTACGTGCGCTTCTGCTACAGTGACATCCACCAGTTTTTCGAGCGCATATTCAACACGGAGAGCTGTGCCAGTCAGCGTGTCCCGAGCGAGTACTTGGATGCTTTCATCACGTGCGTGCGGTTCGCTGTGAATCGCACACCAAGCCTGCCGCTCCCACGAAAGAACGCGAAACAAATGGTCACGAAAATCGCGAAGAAGATGCTCAAAGCCATGTCCCGTTCCGAGCGGCTGCGGCTTGCGTTTGACAGGTAAGTACGCGCGGTTTCGCTTTCTTCCTCGTAGTTTTTCTTTCGCTCAACTGATGGTGTGTGTCTATGTCCTGTGTGTGCGTTTCTCCGCTGCTTCTGCTTCTGACGGCGGCACACTCTTTGCTGGCGCGTGCAGCGTAAGAGAGAGGCTCCTGGGGTTTATTGCTCACCACTACAGCTGAATAGGTACGACGAGCAGCGCGCCTGGCTGGAAAGGAGTACGCAGCGAGCGATCCACTCGCGAGCCGTACTCCAAGAGGACGATGCGTTCAGAACGCTAACAACATGTGTCGATGTGCTTGGGGGAGCATATAGTCAGTCGTAGAGCGAGTCTGCTTGGGTTGTTATCGAGGACGAACACTCTCCTTGTCTGTGAGAAACGGATGTTTTCCTCTCACACGCACGCATTACTTACTGCATCAGCCAGGTGAAAACTCAGCAGCCTATCGCAGGAAATGTCACCGCTAGTACTGCTGCGCATTTTTAGTCCAGAACGAAAGGTGTGGACAGCTGCTCCAGAATTAAAGCGTTGCTGGTCGAGAATGACAATTTCTCCTCCAGTGTGAAATTACCCCCTTCATTACCCACAATGGCGATGCAGATGAGCATGCACGGAGCCAAGGACAGCAATCGAGTCCGCAAGAACTCCAGATACACACTGATGGCTCACAGTCGTTCAACAGCTTGGTCAGAGGGATGAATGCTATCCGCGATACTGGAGTATGGCTGTCAGGTTTCATTCTTGCAGTAGGTACTCTGGGAGCTCTTCTCACGACCTGCAGTGCATCGAATACAACAGAAAAAGACAGATGGGGTTATTAGAGCTCGTATAATACAGTGCGCCTAATTGATATGCGGACACCCACATTTTGACTTCTCTCAGATG
>JALBZZ010000192.1:0-49924 GCA_038051095.1 Globisporangium irregulare
TAACCAATTTTGCTTAAATCTCGCCAAAAACGATACAAAACAATTTCATCGATTTAATAGGGGTATTAATTGTGAATGGTGTTTAGTAATGAGAATTATGCCTGTATAAGCGGTATGAAATTAGCCAATACGAGCAAACCTATTACCGTCAAATATGAGGACCATGCTCTAACACGTTTTCATAGCTTCATTATTACATTTATATCTTGAAACCAAAAACTGGTGTTGCGATTTGTACTTGTTGATTGAGAAACCGGTTGTTAATTTACGAAATTGAGACGCACATAGACAAAATTGAAAATGTTCATCAGTTTGGCACGAAAGTATAACCTGCCCAGGAACAATTATGTCTGTGATTCTTGATGTCATGTAATCAACTTACATGTTGCTTAAATGGACTCAAAACTTTCGCGGTGCAATCGTTGGACTATTTATAGATGGGGTATCTTGGCACAACAGTGACATAAATGTTTTGAAAAATAACTGATAGTGTTTTTCACTGTATCGTACTTATCTTGGAGAAAGCTGAACAAGTTCACCACTATGGTTCATGGTAAAACAAAAATGTAAGCATCCTTCACACACATAATATATCAAAATTGCAGTGGTAGCAAAAGAAGGAAGGGAGGAGAAAATCGTGCTTCATTGGGAGCCCCAGGACGGGCGTGCTGTTAATACTTATTATTGTACCGCCGCCACATCCACCGTTTCATACCACATCTCACTAGATATGCCCCATCTATTTTTCTCATCGCCCCATTTGCTTCCACGCGGCCGTTTCAAATCCTATATACATAATACTGAACGATTAAACACAAATTGGAGCGAGTGGTCAAAGAGTCGTGAATGAGGTAACAGGGATAATACGGCCCACATGAAGAGGAAGGAAGACAGCAAATTTAAAGATGCACGCTTGACACAACAGTCAGCGAGCCGGCAAGTGATTCAGCACTACGGCCAGCTCGAGAGCTCAAAGTTTGACGTGCGGACCAACACGACAGCGAGCAAGCCGCATCCAAGCTCGGCGAGAGACTAAGCTTGTGCCACGCAGGAAGTGAGCTGCCGCCATGCATGGCACGACAACGACAGTCGGCAAACGCATAACCAGTGAGAGAGACCGAGGTGAGCCGTCGGTAGCCCAACCGCAAGTGGTTTCAGCCGATCATAGTGGTTGCGAGGAACTGAGTAAGAATAGCGAGTGAACATCGAATCGGACTAGATGCCAAGCGGCAAATGAGCTCCGCGATGGGCAAATCTACTTTACAGGACAACGAATAGCGCACCGTCGGAGCAGCTGGCTTCTAGAAGCGAGGGTTGATGAAGGGGTGGGGAAATGCTGTGCGATCGCACACACTAGCGAATTACTCGAGAGTTCGCGCTGCGTTAGTCTCTGTGATATACTCCAACTTTTTCGTGACGATTATGAGAAACTAAGGTAGCTGGTAACGTGTGTCGATTATATCAATAGAAGGTGGGGAGATCGGAAAGCAGTTAGTGGTTGAACTGTGGTACTGAGCGGGCCCCACTGTGGTGACGTGGGTCACCAGAGAACTGGAGGGTGTGTAGTTCTAGACTTGGGTGGAAGGTGGCCGAGAGGTGGAACTCTTCCAACGTTGCGAGACCGCGCACAAAAGCAAATCTCTGATCAATACCCCACATTGTGCATTCTTAATCGTCCGTTTGGATCTGGTTGTTTGGATACTCAGCAACGCTGATTGGTCACTCAACACACAGAGATCCAAACTTACTAGGGACTGCTCTATGCGGCCATGTCTGACAAACACAAATAAGCAAATAAAGCAAACAATACAAGGGGCGGATCTATGGATAGACTATATTGGGTGAAAACACACGTCAACACGAGAGCACCCTTTCTCTCTTCGTGGACGCAGTGATCAACAGTTAAGGAGCAGCGCAACAGGACGCGTTCGTCAACCTTTGCGCCACGGCGCCGCGAGGTATCAACTCAGATACCTTTCGCAGACGCCTTTTTTTCACTCTGGCACTCAAACACTAACACTCTTGCATTCTTTACATGAAGTACCCTGGCCTAGCTCTGCGGGCTATTGCCAAGCGGTGTATGGGAAAACGGTAATATAAAGTACCGGGTATCTGTCTTGGCCGGATCCCGACAGAAGAAGGGAGGTTAAGCCTCTGACACGCACGCAGTATATTCACACAATGCAACAGGCACATTTATAGAGAACGCCAGCTGGTAGACCACACAGTAACGCAGGCTTACCTTGTGCATATAGACTGCTGGCTATCTGGGCCAAGGAGCTGCAGGATGAAAACCACTTGTGTTGTTGGTGGCGAATTCAAGACTGTTATTGCTAGAGTCTGCCGCGTGGCCAGCTTTAGTGACACGGACCACCAACTTAATAGTGGCCTGTGATTGCACAAACACTCGGCCTAAGTAGCCCTACATAATATGCAAAGTAAACAACTAAAACCTCTACAAGATCCACCACTGTCAGGTAGAAGGGAAAATGCAGAGCGTAATCAGTGAACCAGATTCTTGCCGGTCTGGGTCGGGTTCGGGCGGGTCGACCTGGATGCGCTTCCCAAAACTTTTTTGTACGGTCCGGCACGACGTCGAGGCGCTTGACAATCAGAGTCGCTTACTCTCTGACGCTATAGCTGAGTTGGCCCAGAGAAAGAGCGACCGCTATGCCACCACGGACCTCCTCGCACCGACGAAGTGAATCTAGGTGAAGCGGTTCTGTAATGGGCCCTCAGTGGCCATCACATGGAGGCAGATGTGTGTGGTATACATCACCTCACAGTGCACCATGGGTGACTATTACTGGTCAAATACCGGTAATACTGCCGATACCCATGTGCACAGGTGACGCCATCAGATGATGTCACAGACCATTCCGGCACAGACAGTTGGTGTATTATGGAGCAATCACCACTTGAGTAATCATGTGCGGAATGATGGTTCCTGCTCTTTGAGAACTGGACTGGTGACGCGGCCAACGCGACAGCCAAAGTCATGTGAGTGGCGCGAGCCAATCACATCACAGGGAATCTTCCCACCAAACTTCAAGTTCAAGGTCTATGGGTTGAACCTCAGAATACCCAAGGTTATATATCAGGATCGTAGGTTTTATATGTAACGTAAACCATCACAATAAGATCCCGTTACCAGTTCCTGATCCACACGCAATTTTAGCGAATAATTTCGTCTCATTTGTTTTTTCGGGCCAATACTCTGTTTTCATTGGTTGAGTTGTATATGATCACTTTATGATCCGCTGGGGTCAAACCAGCGGATCGTGACTTGTAACGGCTGGCCCACACACACGCAAAGAGAGCAAGTCCACGGCGGCGCAAGAGCGCCGCGTCGGCCGCAGTTCGCTATTTCCCATGAAGGCACGCTACAAGCTCTATACCAGCGCTAAGAGAGACGTAGCAGTCGCGCACGTGATGGGAGGAGAGACGACAATTGGAGTGACGAGAGATACTGGCATCCCAGTGATCACTCTCAAGCGCTATTTGAAGCGTTGTCGTAACAACGAGCTCGCGCGCGACCAGCGCCGCGGAACCAAGCCAACACTGCTGATCGAAGCCGAAGAAGACATTGTGTCGTGGACTGCTGCGATGCTGCGGTGCAGCGCGACGGCTCGCCAATGGGCGTGAAGCGATTCTGAAGAAGGCGAACGATATCCACCACCGTCTCCACGGCAGCACGCGCTCTGTCAAAGACTTGACCGACAGCTGGTACCGTCGTTTCCGCAAGCGCCACCCGCGCTTGGTCCCACGAGCGACTCAGAAGGTGTCGGGTGCCAGGAATTCTGTCGACGAAGGCGACTTGCGAACGATCTTCTACACTCTCGCCAAGCTGACGATCGAGTGGCGGCTGCAGCCGTCGCAAGTCTCCAATGTAGACGAGACGAGCTTCACGTCAAGGACCAACACGCGCAAGGTGATAGCTGTGAAGGGGTCTCCGAACATGCACACCCACGCACCAGAAACAAGCTTCCACCTCTCGTTCGTGGCTGCTGTTGCCGCAGACAGCTTTGCTGTTCCGCTTCTCTTCGTTATGCCAGGCATGTGCGTGTCCCGGTCAATTCTGGACGAGCGCAGTATCGAGGGGGCCGCCATCACGACAGCGCCCAAAGGTTTCATAAGCGCTAGCATCTTTCTCAAGTGGATCACCCATTTTGCGTACAACGTCCTGGACGCTGTACCGCGTCCGCTTGTGCTGATATGCGACGGCTGCTCGTCACACGTCAACCTCGACACGCTTGAGCGTTGTGAGCAACTGCGAATCTTACTGGTGTGCTTCCCACCCAACGCCATCCGCCTCGTCCAGCCTCTGGACGTCGCTGCATTACGCCTGTTCAAGAGGAGAATCACAAGCGAGATCACCAGAACAACAATCTATACATCCGCGACGACAATCGCGAAGGCGACAGCGATCCAGATCGCCAGCAAGGCGCTCATCGACCACGTGCAGCACAAGCAGCACAACATCATGAGCGGCTTCAAGTCAACGGGTCTGTACCCACCGTCTATCGACATGATGATCAGGCGTCTAGAAAAGCTCAACCCGTCCGACACGAAGCGCGGCGACACTCTAGGATTCGAGACGTGGCTGCAGATTCGACGCGAGGTGCGCACGGAAGTACTTCTCTTGCTACCAGAGCGCGTGAAGATGCCACACAAGAGGACGACGGTCGATGTTGGTGGGCGCTTCTTGCTGTGGATCAGAGAAAGCACCCCGACACCATTCGCGATCCTGTAGGCTGTACTGATGTTGTTGTTTGACACTAAAATTTGTATACTTCGTGTACTTGAACCAGTTCAAAATGAAGGGACCATAAAGTGTGCACAGTTGAATTTGAGAAATAAACTTTGGACAAGTTTGGAGCGAGCTGAAGCGAAGGCATTTGCTCTGCTTAAGGTACAAAAACGTGCATCCGATAGCCCATCCATTCAGCTAATGGACTATCCACATGGTTTCTTTGTATCGAACGTGAGTCACAAGCTGTATTTTTTTCGCTTAAGGTCGATATTTGGGATCTTACAGTGATGGTTTACGTTAGGAGCGAGGTTTCACTCGTAAAACCTCTAGGAGCCCTTCGGGTGCATTAGGAGTAGCAGCAGGAACCAGGACTGCATTTCTAATCAGTTGCAAATTTACTTTTCACCACTCAAGCCACCTCCTCTTCTATACAAGTCGCTTCCTCGTCTCGAAGCCCCACGGCCCGAGACTCAAGACCCCAAAACCAAGCACCGGATCACACATCTGTGCGAGCTCCGTTTGCACTACGCTTCGTCAAGGGTCAGATCCATTCAGCTCTTCGCTCTTGCGATAGCCGGGTTGGACTGAGCCCTGTTACAGGTTCGGCTTCAAGGACGACCGTTTCTGCGCTACACAGATCCAATATGGTTTGCGGCGGCTTCAGAAAATAGCGCGAGCACGTGGATGCGTTCAAGCCCTACCCGGCTTAGAGTTAAGAAGAGGGGAGTGGACTTTCATCGCCTACATGCTCTTTGAAAAGGTATGGAGCGTGTGCGCATCTATACATATAATTAAGGCATTGTTCAACTGGTGGATTAATTTCCAAACTGCCGCCGCAATTTTTTACTGCAGATGAGTCCATGTAACGCCCACCAAAGAAAGGTCGACCAACCGGGGCTCAAGTTTAGCGGGTCGAAATCGAAATGCAACCTGATTTGCGGGACGTTCTCTGACCCGCTGGATCTCGCCCAGTTGACTGTCGTCCCCAGCGTGTATCTCTACGGTGTGGCTACTGCCGCTGCTGGTCGCGTATTTGTGTTCCGTGCGGGCAGCGACCTCAGCGTATGCGTCTACGACTTCATCGACGACAGCAGTCAGGTGTATGACGATGCGACTTCCTCTGATAGCACCGCTTGATTTTCATCCACCAGGGTTTCGTTGGCCACTCTTAGAACATATTCTAGGAGCTTCCTAAAACCTGCGTCAACAAATGTAATTATTTGTTTCTAAAAAAGTGGATCATGTCACTCTTTCACTCAACAGTCAACTGAAGAACAAATGCAAAGAACCGTGAAGCGGCACAGAGCATTACAAACCTGACACAGAGTGCGCGATGTGTCCGTACTGTGCACAGGGCTCGGGCAGACCGAGCGCAACGCGACACTACTCGAAATACCGCGATCCGATGGGTTTTGGTGGAGTTAGATCATCAAACATTAATCAAGCCACCTAAAAACTGTCGTCTATATCAACTATTCCTAGACAACATGCATTTTGACTGAGTTTTGCACACGCTACGACAACCTTCTACATATATCTACTGCTATGTTGCAACTGCGCCAAGTTGCTCCCCTGTGTCCGTCTATATGTTCAGGCAAATGCAATTGACCATCACTCTGATCGAGTGTCGCACCCACAGGGTGGCACATAAGTAGCCAGCTGCAGACACACACGAACGATCAATGTTTGTTCGTGATGAATAACCGATTGGGATTTTGAAGGAGGCTATAAGTACCGACCCAATCCATTAAGTCTGGACCAAAAAGCATCCGAGGCCCCAGTTTCAACACCAATGTCCACGACTCGAAGACGCCAAACCTGAAAACCGACGGGCAGCATGTCACTAGCAATCCCCGAAATGAGGACACTGTGTGTCCTCATATTTACACCATCCAACCCCAACATTAACTGACAACTCTCACCCACATCTGTGGGTATTCTATTTGAAACCTTTTGCCTGACCACCAATGTCCACCCATTTATAATAGGAAATTTCAAGTTTCTAAAATGAAACTAGAACTTTGTAAGTACATTGGAAAGTTTCTAAGTTGATGCCATTAGTGAGAGTTTTTCCCAAATCGCCATATATTTTCGGGAAATCTAAAATTGACGTAATTTTAGATTTTCCGAAAATGAATGACTTAGCATAAGTACTCAATTTAATTGAGGACTCACTAGGTTCGCGCGCATTTGGCTCGGAACTGTTTATTATTCACAAGAGCCATTTTATAAACCATAACCGCTACATGATTTAATATATTAGAGCCTTGTGCTGGCAAAAAAAAGGAGCTTCAAAACAACCGGCTCCTCTCGCGTTGTTGTTACTTCAGAGCTCGAAGTGGAAGAGAGCTCACTTTGCTTTTGTGTCATTCTTCGGCCAGCAAAGCACAAGAAAACACGCGAGCGACGACCATGGCGAAGACGACGGCGACAACGACTGCGCAGCGCACGCCCACGGACGTGTTCTTCTACGTGCCCAACCTCATCGGCTATGCGCGCGTGCTGCTCACGGCCTACAGCCTCGCGGTCGCCAAGACGGACCCGAAGAGCAGTGTGATCTGCTACGCGCTCAGCTTCGTCTGTGACTACTTTGACGGCTTCTTCGCGCGCTGGTTCGACCAGTGCTCCAACTTTGGCGCCGTGCTCGACATGGTCACTGACCGGTACGTCCCTCGTGCTATCTTGTGCGGTTATTCGTGCTGTTGTCGTGAAGCCATGGCGCTGCGATGCACCTGGTGGGCTTGTTGCCAACCTGACGTAAATGTGTATCTTGTGTCAATCGCATACTTTCTGCTGGTGTCACTGTCTCTCTGTGTAGCTGCTCGACCGCGGGGCTCTTGGTGATCCTGTCGCACTTGTACCCGGACTTGCTGCTCGTGTTTCTCTTCTTGCTGATCTTGGACTTCTCGAGCCACTGGTACCACATGTACTCGTCCAAGGGCCACCACAAGACCGTGGCGGTGGAGCGCAACTGGCTGCTGCGCGTCTACTACGGTAACTACCCGTTCTTCGGCTTCTGCTGTGTCGGCACGGAAGTGTTCTACATCTTGCTCTACGTGCTGCACTTCTACCCGGCGGTGCTCATCCCGTTTACGAGTGTGCCACTCGCGCATGTAAGTTTTGCTTGTGCTCTTGTCTGCGGTGTTGAAAATTGATCGTGCACATAACTTACTGTTGTGTGTGTGTGTCCGAATGCGCTGGTATAGCTCTGCTACTACGTCTGCCTCCCAGCGTGTGTGCTCAAGAACCTCATTAACGTCGCGCAGCTGACGAGCGCTGCCCACTCTGTCGCTGTGGAAGACGTGGCTGCTGCCAACAAGTCCAAGTAAGCAGCGATTAGCGACACGAGCGATTACGCACCAGACCCGCACGCCCCACGTGTGGACAATCAAATAGGAAAGAGATACGAGTGGAGCAAACACATGGACAAATGAATAGGCATCTCCCTAAAAAAAACCTTCGCTTATACAAAATGAAAAAATGAGGGTGCTGGTACAAGCTTGCTGATCTGTGCCGATCGATATGTAAAGCGCGGAGCAGACGATGAGGGATGCGGCTGAGCTGTCGTGTGTGTTCGTTTGCGAGGAAAAGATACTCTATGAGCTCTGACGATTGACTGCTGCGTTATGCCTGTGTCGAGGAGCCCGATGCGGCTGTCGGAGATGGCGCGGATCCACTTGCACGCGGATACAGAATGTCGTAGTGGCCCGGTCTGTACAACAGATGCAGCATCACCGGCTCCTGCGTTTCCGAGTTGATACTACTGGATGCCGTGGTTGCGCCGGTTCGTGGAGATGACGACGGTGAGCTGGCAACCATCGTCGTCGAAGAGGCGCTGGGCGAGCAAACGTACGTCTGCAGCTCCTTCGCGCTCCCGTCCAAGTACTCGATCTTCACGCCAATGTCCAGCGCTTCCGTCAGCGCCGCGATCTGCGGCTGATCGCACTCTTTGCCCATGGGCTCCACCTGCACACAAAAGAAGCAACAATCCCGGTAATACTATGAATATGACGATTCTGTATGTAGCACGAAAAAACGGCGCCATACCTCTGCAGCGCAGAACTGTGCGACCGTCTGTCCAGGAAACAGCCCCTCGATGAACGGCTGGAACTTATCGGCGTTCTTCTTCAGGTGGCCCGCCGTCAGCAACCTCGCATACCAGACCTAGAGAGAGAGAACCAGCAAATATACAGTCAGCACTTCCACGCAGACCACTGCTTGTTGTGCAGAGAGCTGTGCCAAGCGTACCAAATACTCGGACTCGCCGCCTTCCGTCTGGAAATCCTGCACTGTACGATCCGGATCCGCGCACACGCAAATACTGGTCAAGGAAAACACATGCATCACTGATCAACATGTATGTACACAATGCATGCACACACATAGACACATCCACATGGGCTTCGCAAAATAAGGATATAATTCAGGGAGCGAGCGCGTCTCCATCGCGGCGAGGTAGTCGACGAACGTTTCCCAGAACGCGTCGATCGCGATCTCGCTGTAGCCGACAGCGACCAGCTCACACTTGGACGCGCGGATCTTCTCCTCGATGCGCGTGCGCAGCTTGACCACGGCCGCATTGCTGCTGCTGCTGCTAGTTCCATTAATGTTACTGTTGCTGCGGAGCAGCTGCTCGCAGAGCGCGAAGATGAAGCCCCGGAAGAAGCAGTTGCCGTCGCCGCGCACGCGGCGCATCGCGTCGTAGCGTTTGTTGAGTGAGTCAATGCCGGACATGAAGTTCTCGTTCGCGTTGCCGGCGTACTCGGCCTTGAGGCAGAGCACGGACATGGGGTCGGACACAAGCGGGCCCTGCGAGGCCGCCTGGCGCCACTCTTCCTCGCCCGCGCGCGGCTCGTCGTCCATTTTGCTTTCGCTGCGACGGTCGCACTTCCAAAAGTGCGTAAAAAGGAGAATGGATTTGTATTTTGTATTCCGATGTAAGAGCAACTCAAGAACGGGCTTTTATTACATTCCTGAAATTTGCTCTTATATTCGAAATAGAGCGTGTTGTGATGGGGATTACCATTTACATCGAAATAACTACATCAACCCTTCTCTGTGTGGCGCATCTTGATTTTTTAGGCTGCAAGTTGCAGCTCTTGTAGCGCAGCCTGCAGCAGAGCAATCGCCAGCCCCAGAAGTGGTTGAAGCCGCATGCTTGGTTTTGGAGCTGCAAGCACGGTTTGTTTTTGGTACCTTCCTTCTACTCCCTCTACCAAACTTGGATATGATGAGGCTACGAATTTTCATTCAATATTTGTTTGATTCGCCCTGGGTTCCAGCGAGAGATGGAAATTCATGTGTGCACTACGGCGCTTGAACTTGTTTGACTTATTGGTAGTACCAATAAGAACAACGCAATGGACTCTCTCGCCTCTCCGAGGCTCACGCCTACGCCCTGATTCCTTTCAAAGAAGTTCTCACAGCGCTATAATACTCGCAGCTTCCCAGCTCGTGACCTTGAGATTAGAACAAGCAAGCTTGTTGTCAATACTGTACAGCCATTATCGTGACGGTAGTTCAGACAGTCCCAATGCGCTTCCGTACCTCGTGGAAGACGCAGCACAGCATGACGCGCAGGTTCGTGTTGGCGTCATTGGTGTTCACGAGGAACTTTATCTGCTGCCCAGCGAGCCAGTGACCTGTAGGCAGGAGGAACACCAGCTCCTGGTCGTATCGCACCACTCCATTCATCGCCACGAAAGTGCCCTAATGCAAATTGCAAATGCACAAATTTGACACAAATGTACTAGATAATGCCTGGGCAGCTATAGCAGGTATTCTTGTGTACCTGAGAGAGCACAATGTCGTCTTCTTGGTCGAGGCTCCAGCAATGCGAGCGCACCACTTGCCACCAGTAGCTCTCTTCAACTCGCCGCTGGTTCGCTGTGATGCTGAACGGGAAGCAAACGCGTACAAGCACGCGGTAGTGTCCAGTGCAGTGGATGGATGCAGAGAATACGACGCTGAAGAACTTGAACGGATCTTCGTGAGGCTTTCGAATGCGCTTGAGCGTCCACTGAAGAGTGTCAGTACCGCCATCACCGGGTGAATGCGACAAGCTGGAGCTGATGTGGCGGTCTTCAGGCTGCACAAAGGTACAATCAGTAAGTTTTAGAGAGAAGGAAGCTGGTTGTATGATGTGCGAAAACACCAAGAGAGCCAACATCAGTACTTACGTGGTGCGAAATGACGACGATGTCCTTCAGAAACACTTTTGCCTGGAGCTGACCACTAGAGCCACTATCACGGCTATAGTTTGCGGTGTCCGTGTGCTCAAGCTCGAGCCAGAGCGAGAGCACATCTTCCTTCTCGCAGTACGCCACTGCCGAGGACAAAGTGTTCGAGTCATCTACAGACCCATGGGAGACTGGTTAGCCAGTCATCCGCAGTCAACCCACACTGTCCCTGTTAACATGGACTGTTTACATACCCTTACCTTCTCCAACGCTCAGCTGGCCTCGTGCAGCGACCTCATCAACAGAGCCCTGAAGATCGCACTTGCGGTGCATAACCAGTTTCCACTTGACGCAAAGCTCCCCCTCGCTGTTTCTCATCATGCGTTGGTTGAAATCCGTCACCTTTGTGGCCATTTTCCACTTCACCGATGCGCGTGTCTCCTTTGCGAGCTTTTGCTTCCAGACTCTTGTAGCTCTTCGAGTTTGGCTGTTTGTTGACAACTGTAGCACTACTGAGGTACTAGGTCCGCCCCATTCGCCAGTTCTAGGAGTCTGTTTTTCATCATTCAGCTCCATTGTCATCGCAGCGTTTATCCCATGGAGAGTGATCTGGTCGTTCCTGATACGATTTTCGTTTAGAGCAGTTGATAGCAATCTCTCGTGTCTTCCACTCGCTCCCAGACTAGATACCACAAGCAAAAACGTATTGTATCCTTAAGTGTCAAATGTTGCCACCAAAGTATCAGGGTGGATGTGACTGATTGGTGTCAAGTAACCAGAGAGAGAGACATACCTGGTGAGGTTGCCCAGGCTCCTCAGTGCCTTGTGGCTGACGATACTGTTCAGTAGCTGGCGTACAGCGTCTTGTTGCTGCTGTGTGTCTGGCTCGCTCTCCCTCACCACCTCCATCCCTTGAAAAACGGAGTTCTGAGACATATCAAGACGCGTGAGCACGTGATTCACCGTGAGCAAGTGTGCGAGATCGCCTAGGATCTGGCTTCGGATCTCGTTTCGACCCAGGTTCACGTCAGTCAGTCTCGAGTTTTGCTGAAGCGCACTCAAGATCGCTCTGGCGCCAGTCGTCCCCATGCGGTTCGCTCTCAAGTTCAGTCGCGTCAACGTCGCGAACGATTTCATGCTGAGCGCCGTGGAGACCACTTGGATCCCGGAGATGCCCATGAACGCGAACGAAAAGTCCAGAGTTGTGAAGCAGCCAGCGAGTTTCATGACGTTGACGATCGTCCTAGAATCATAGTCAAATGTGCACAGAATGAGAAGCTTGCAAAGTACCCACCAGACCAACGAAGAAGGAGAAACTTCTGGGTGATTTGATAGACATCACCTTCTCGAGAGCTCAGCGTACACGAGTCCTAGCGACTGAAACTGGAACTGGCGGGTGTCTTTTGGAAAACTCTCGACCAAGCACCTAGCGAACGCTTCCGACGGAGTCCCATCTCCGCTGTCTCCAGCGCTCCGTTTGCCTAGTGATGTTGTTGGCTTGCTCTCCATTTGAGTCAGAGAATAATGGGTTGTATTGCCTTGCTCCGACGACGCGATCGCTGCGTTCGAGTTGGGGATACTGAGGCGTAGCTGATCAAGAAATTCGTTCGAGCCAATCCCTGCACTTCGAAGAATCGATGAAAGGCTCAGGCAGCATTGCAACGCAAAGCAGTACTTGGAAGTTGTTTTACCAAAAACTGAATCGTACCTTCCGCGAACAATCTCGCGATCTCACTGGCGTCGTCGTAGTCGAAGAAGAGGTTTCCGTGTAGATCCATCCAGCGCAGCTTGAGCTGGTGCTTCAGGCACTCGCAAATGAGTCTCGCGGTCACTCTACCGAACAGGTTCCGAGACAGGTCGAGGCCATCGAGCCCTTTTAGCGTTAACAGTGCATCTAGAGCAGAGTAGGATTTGAGAGACTGAGTTGTTTAGAGTTTGGAATCAAAATGGACTCGAAAATCATAGCCAGACGTACGCATTTCCTTGCCGCACGAGTCGTCGAGCTGGTTGTTTGCGAGGTTGATCGATTTGATAGAGCTCAGGTGGCCCAAGTTCTTGGTGAATACGCGAAATTGCAGGACCTGGAGACTGCAATTCGACAAATTCAGGTGATGAATTTGTCGGAGCGCGGTAGAGTCAATGTTCACAAAGCACAACTGGAAATGGAGCTGTTGATGCAGTCAGAGAAAGCGAAATAGCCCACTCGCAGCATGAGTACGGTACTTCCCAGCCTATCACTTAGTGGATAGAACTATCAAAGGAAACTTTCTAGAGCACTTACCGTGGCAGGATCGAATTGATTGTTTGGTATTGCTGCTGAAAGACGCGCAGCGTGCGCATTTGACTGGCGGTCGATAGTGTTGAAGCTGCGAATCGAAGGTTTACTGCGTGCTCTCGCCGTATCAGTAGCAGCAGAGTCTCGCTTCGGGTTTGGAGTCTGGACTCGAAGCTCTTCCAGGCTCGCTCTGCTGTCTCCACGCCCGTTGCCAGCATCAATACCAGAGTCTTCTTTGTCCAAATCGGATGCAAACAGGCCACTGCCGTCGTCATCACGACCAGAACTCTCTTCTTCACGAAGCTGCTGCTTCAATTGCTCCAGGTACTGCTCCTTTTCGACCAGTGCTATCAGCATAGCATGAGGCAAATAGGGAAAGCGCCTTGGTTAGTTTATTATGTATTCAACTGTCCAAATGGCATTGTGATACTCACATTTAATATCGCGAAGCAGCCACTGCTCGTCTTCGTCGTATGCTTCAGCATGGCTTTGCACGTCCATGCCATTGTTGCCTTCACTCTCATCATTATCATTCTCACTGTCGAGCGAGAGCAACGACGACGCGTTGGACGATTCGCTCATTTACGATTGGAAATCAATCGACCTGGATGGAGATCAATCGTTCAGCGTTATTAAGCTCAATCAATACTCAATCAAGTACGAAAACGATCTTTGTGTGCGACTTTTCACATTGAACTTCTGGCTTGACGAACCCGAAAGATCGCTCGCACACATTGGGACTATGAGACGAATAATAATAGTGGTAGTATTTCAGAGCGTAGTTACAACTGTCCACCTCGCCACTTGATGATCTGAGTTGATCAGCTAGCTATGATAGAGAGTGACTTGGCTCCACACATTCCTCCGAGTGCGTGGAGCGTCTTCTTTTTTTGTTCTTTGCTAAATTACGGAGCGTGCACGGGAATAGATAGATGGGTGGTTGGTTGGTTGGTGGTGCAGGTGCGCGCCTCAGAGCGCGGCGGGTCGAAAAGAACTCACACACACAGTTGAGGCAGCTGATCACGGACAAGAAGAAGGCTTGCTGGTGCTGATGGTGGTGTTGGCTCCGTAGATGGACGAGATGAGCACTTCGAGGTGCTCGCGCAAGTACTCGTTGCGCTTCCGTAACTCTTGCACAGCCTAACGTACAACACAAATATAAAAAGAGACATATAAAAGTTAGTATAAGTGTGTCGTGTGCAGTAAGTGCATCCACATATATCCACACAGTCAGTTCCCTTACCTGCTGGCTACGCTCGAGGATGAGCTTCTTGCGAAGACGCGCGCGGCGCGCATGCAGCCGATTGCGCTCGCGACGGAGCTGCTCGCGCTCCTCCTTGGAGCCGCCCAGTGTCGACGACGATGAATGGACGCGCTTGCCGTTGCTGTTGAGCGGCTGACTGGCGTCGGTGGAGGAGGCTTGGCACGTACAGGAGCATGACGTGCCGCTGTCGTCTGAGGAGTGGTGGTCGTTGTCGTCCTCGTTGCTGGTGTACCACTCGCAGCTCTTCTCGTGGGTGATCATCATCATGGCGCCAGAAGTGGACTCGGTAAACTCGTCCATGTCGTCCTCGTCATCGAGACACGCGTTGAGCGTCGACGTCGAGTCAAAGAGCTCGAGTGTGGCGTCGCTCACGTCCTCCAAGTGCTTGAGCGACGGGTGGTCGCACTCGGGGCCGGCACCGAGCGCGAGCAGACACACCGCCGTGGCGTGGAACTCGTACGCCTGCTTGAGCAGCGTGTGCTCACTCTGGAGCGCGTGGATGCGCTCCTTCAGGCTTTCAAGCAGCTCGCGCTTGCGGATGCGCGTGCGCTGCGCGTGCAGACGGTTGCGCTCGCGACTGAGCCGCAGCTTCTCGTCCTCGCATGTGGGCGACGCCGAGCCGTCGTCGTCCTTGGACGCGTCCAAGTCGAATGGTGAGCCGGTGGTGGTGATGGTCTTGGGCGAGTCGAGGTTCAGCGCCGCCATGCTCTTCTTGGTCGCGCCAGCAGTCGAAGAGCTCTTCGTGGTCGTAGTAACAGCAGAAGAGTTGTTCACGTCCTTCTTGACTGGCGACGACGACGGGAACGCGCCGTTCATGTATGCGTGCGCGTGAATGCTCGTGGGCGTGCGCAGCGCCACGAGCGTCTCGCTGCCGACCAGCTGGCGGCTGTGGTGGGTGAGGTGGTTGTGGTGCGGATCACTGGCGAAGAGCGGCCCAATCGGCGGCAGCACCATATTGCCGTGCATCTTGTGTGTGGTAGTAGTAGTAGGTTGGTAGAGCCACGTCAGTGGGTCTGCTGGCTATGGTGGATGGTGAATGGGGATCCTTCTTCTCGTGGTCTTGTGGCGGTGGTGCGTGGCGGCAAATCGCAAACTCACGCGGCGCTCCAGTCGCTCGCAAGCACTCGCTCGCAGGTCGCAGCTCTTGGGCCGCTGACTGACTGACTGACGTTGACGGCTGTTGCTGCTTGTCTGCGCGTCTCTCGCCAACAACAGCAACCTGGGCTGCTGGGTTGGGTCGTGTCTTTTTTTCGAATGCCGACGTTGAGATCCAATCCTTCTTAATGACATAATGTCACTAATATGCAAAACTTATTCTAAAAATATGTAATTATACCTGGCTTTAGTTAGCTGAGAGGTAAAGACAGTGGGTGGAGAAAAGATACCTTTTCGTGCGTTGCGACTGCTGATTGGCAGAAAATCGGGTGGTGTGGCGACTCACTCACTCCGACTCGCCCACAAAAAAGTTCAAAAGATTTGTTGGCTCAGAGTGGAAGAAAAAAGAATCGAAAGAAAATGACAGAGCGCGTAGGTAGCGAGAGCAGGAAGAAGCACGAGACGAACGCAACAGGGCTCATAGAGCAGTTCGCAGGGGTCGTTTGAGGAAGGAAATGAAGCCACACGAGCCACTCACACTCAGCACCAATTATAATAGCACACTCGCTCATTTCTCCAGCCGTCGCTGTTGGCTGTGGCGTTAACAGGGCTTGTGCGTGTGTGATACAATCCACTGGTGTGGGTGGCAGTACGTCATTGCTGGCCCACCAGGCAGTCAGTCAATGAATCAATTGGTCCGCATATCTATTCTCGGCGTGCGCTGTTTGACAAGCAAGCGTCCGGTGATGACCATCACCTGGCTATAATTAGCGGCGCATTGAACAGGCTTGGGGCCGCACATATATATAGTAACCTCCATGCCATCATGGCGACTAAGAGTGTGCGTTTGGGGATCTTTGGTGCCAATTGACACGCATCATTCATTCAGCGGAAGAATTCGATAAATTATGTTGAAGTTGTTTGATTGGCTCAAAAAGTGATCGATCGGAAGCGTCGCGCTGGGATTGTAAAAGCAGTGCGATCGCTTTTATTAGAACAGATCTGTTGATGCCCACCACACGTGCGTAAGGGGCCATTTTAACAATCAACTGTCAATCGTGGATGTGGAGCCGACGAAGCCCCCACTGAGACCCTTTGAAGGTACGTCGGACGACCCTCGCCTCGAATCGCGCTCGTCGCCGCCTTCCAGATGTTCGACGCGGCGTTCATATCTCGGTTCCACAGCCTGGAACAGGTCTTGCACCTGACCAGCCCATGGCGCAAGATGCTGCCGCTCCTGTACGGTCGAGGGTTCTCGCATTTCCGGAACGTGCCGCACTCGCCCTGTTCGCATGCGCTGCATCTGCTGCTGGTGCGGAACTCATCGAACAGGTACACGTTGTAGCCCGCCTTCCAAAACATCGTCCTAAAGCCCTTGCCCTTGACGGGCTCCTTGAACCTGCGGTGCTGCCTCTGGCTCCAATCCCCGATCGCGACAATCGTGTCTGCTCCGCTTCCGAACAGCTCCTCGAACCGCTTCAGGAGCCAGCTTCCGTTATCTGGCGACGCATGTAGCCCCCAGTTTCAGCTTCCGGAAAATGCACTCGTTGTACACTCGGCTCAGATGCCTGTTCACCTCGTTCTTTTCCTCCACGTAGGCTTCGAAGCGCTCGAAGTCGGTCGTCTTCCTGTTGTAGGCGCTCAGCTCCGCCTCTCATTTGACGATGCGCTTGCCGTCAATTACCTCCTACTTACATTCTTGTACGTAGTCCCGGTACTTCTTCGCCTTCGTCTCTGCGGCGCGTGTCCTGATTGTAGCGGAACCTTGTCTGATCCTTGGTGTCTCCGTCGACGCAGTACAACAGGTCGCTCATATTGGGGTCGATCGCGACGACCGTCTTGTCCTTCAGAGGTTCGTAGTCGACAACCTCGTCGATGTACGTCTCGCATTTTCCTGTCTTCGTTTGGATCGCTCGCTCACCAAAAAGAGCTTTCTGCTTCAGGAGGATGCTGCAGTCAACGCCACCCGTAACAATCTAGTGGTCAAACGTGTAGCCCTTCGCGCGGAAGCACTTTATATTGGTCTTGAAGAAGAATTCCCAGATCGTGTCTTGGTGCTTGCGGAGGTTGCCCTTCATCAAGTAGTCGGTTTGCTTGCCGTGTTCCTTTGTGAAGCAAAGGAACACGAGTGAGGTCGTATCTATGCGGACGTGTCTGGGCACGACGTTGTTGCGCAGTGAGCATGCGTTCTTGATGCTTGTGCCGTGCGCCTCGACCGCCTTCATCATGCGCAGCATGCATGGGAGGTAGTCCTGCGGCGAGCACTGGATGTCGCAGTGAAGGTTGTCCTTTTTCAGATTCCTCGTAGGGAGCACAAGTTTACGCTGCTCGTCTATCTACGCGTGGTAGAGAGTCCGACGTCTTCAGCGTCCTTGACCCTGCGCAAGCGAGCGCACAGCGCGTTCTGGTGGCTCCTCATGTTCCTCTAGCTCTCCCTGATGATGTTTTGGCTCAGAACGCAAGAAAGGAGGAAATCCGCTCTTCAACAAACGGGAAAACACAAAATGCCAAAATCATGCCACTTGAATGGTTTTGGCCTCGCATGCTGCTGTTCTTCATTTGCAGCCGTCCATTTGGTGCCCAGTGGAAACTCGGAACACTTTTGCACAGCCTGTAGCATTCGTTCTCAAACATGTCGGTGGTGATTTTCTTCTCATTTGGCCCCTTAACGCGCTTTCTGTTTAACAATGGTTGTATAAATAACCCCGGCTGATAAATTTGGCTGCACGTGTTCGTATGGAGATCGAGAAGGAGGCTAGCGAACCTAGTCAGTCTTGGCATCTGGACCAGCCACAAGCGGAAGATGGAATTGCTCGCTTCTTCTGAGGATGGGGCCATCGACGCTGAAGTTGCCAGCGCCAGCACCACCAGTGGTAGAGCTACCCCCGCGAAATCGCAGCGCCAAGCCATCGCCGAAACGCTGCAGCAGTTGCGCGCACAGGAGCAAGCGCTTCGTGAAAAAGAGGCGCGAGGCCGTCAAGAGCAGGATGCATTCACCAAGAGCCTCGTCAAGATCATGCACCTGGACACGCGTGACCATGAGCGGATCATCGCCCATGCGCGTAAGTGGTGGTTGTACTATATTCTATTATCTTAAGCAAATCTTCTCATTATCAGCCTATGTCTGTGGACATGACAGAGAACATGACGCAGCAAAATGAAATCATAGTCATCCTCGGCCGCATACAAGCGCTCGAAGCTTCATACCAGCTAGCGAAGAAGGATTTGGCGGTGATCAATGACAAGTGCGGATAGAGCTGAGCGCTCTTGCTTGCTGTATCAGCTGTCGATGGGCTAATCCCTATGTGTCTATACGTGCGGGGATTTTGGCTTACCATGTAGAAAGCTGCGCCACGAGCGCGTCCAGATGGAGAAGCGGAGGCGCGACGACGCGCTGGGTCCGCTTCGCGAGCGCCTGCAGCAGCTCGATCCGAGTACTCGACCGAGTTCGTCCTATCGGGACACCGAGAAGGGCGACAAGAAGCAGCAACGACAGCTGTCGCCAGGGCCTGGATTAAAGAGCACATTACCTGTCATTGGGGGCTCTACTGGTGCTGGTGGCAATGATCGAAAGCGCTCTTCGCTGCCAAACTACCGCGAAGTGATGGACGCGATCCGCAAGTTGCAGAAAGAGAGGAAAGCCATGCTGGACCCATACTTGGCCAACTTGAAGGTATGGATAGGTAGGTATGCTTGTTGCTGGATGGATACGTCGACAATGGAGAATTGTAATGACATTCACCTTCACGGTTGGTGTTTCTCGTGCAGCTCGCGCGGCTGTGGCGAAGTATCAACGACCATGACCGCGCGCTCGAAGACTACGAAAAAGCGTGCCAATCGCTCAGCGAGAAGCAGATCGCGAAGATCCCACTGGACGAGCAAACTGGTGCACTGGAACGAGAGCGCCTGCGAGTACGTGCACCCAGTACACATATTCTATATGTGTACCCTGTGCTGAGCTTATTTGGCGCTTGCTGTTACGATCCTGTAGAAACGAGAGGCGCTCCAGTTCCTGTTCTTGCGTGCACTGCAGCTGAAAGAGCGCAAGGAAGCTGCAGGTACTGTGCCGTACAACTTATTTTGGTAGAAGCGCTTTAGCTCATTATCACGCACATCTCTTACCTGAATACGATGGCCGCGTTGCAGGGCTCATGGCAAAGTACTTGAATCTGTCGCTAGAGTCGGAGAGGCCAAAGACCGTCGCCCATTTGGAAGGGTATTGGATTTCTCTTTACGTCTCACTCCTATAATATGAGTGGTTTAGTCTGCACTTCTGACCAGTGAAGCAATGCTTTGAGTTGTTGCGCAGCATCCTGCGCAAGCAAGAGTACATCGAGGACGATACACTCACCACGCCCGAAGCTGTCACGCAGAGCATTTTGCGCACCAGCAGCCTCGGATTGTACGTTTCTTGCTCACTTCAGTCGCATCTCATGGCACACACAGTCAAACCTAACGCTGCATCTGATATTAGCCTGACCGACCTCCGCTTCCAGCTGCTCCAAGAGATGCTCGCTGCCTCGCCAACCGATGCATGTACGGTCAATTACAATATTTTTGGTCACACTCGCACTGGCAAAAGCTCACCACCAAGGTGTGTGTGTCCATGTGCTGTTGACTAGATCTCCTGGACGCTGTTGAGACCATGCACGTGCGTAGATGCGCGTACACGCAGGCGAAGCAGCTCTCCGACCGGTTCGCGAAGCTCCCGGAGGTCAAGCGCTGCTCGCTCTTTTCCAGCTTCGCGGAATTCCAGTGCGGCGGCAGGTAGACTGAACGGATGGACTCGCAAGCCCCAGCCGTTTCGTGTGTTATCTTAGTGAAGAGAAGCAAGTGGCTACATTAATGTAAACTACACCATATTTGGGTCTTTTCAGATGTGACAAAACCACACGGAAATACTCCAGGATGGGAAAACTGGACAACTGGACATTTCTGTAATCAGTGGGGTTTTTGGAAATATTTTGTAGCTTCCACATCACAATATCTCGAAGAAGGAAAAAATAACAGACAGAACTGCGCCCCCACTGACACTGTTGACTGTTTTATTGCGGTGGTTTATCTTGAAGCAAGGTATTTTTTCTACACAATGACCACCAACGAGAACTGCCACCTGCTACTATATTAGAGAATTGGAGCAAAAGGAGTTATCTGTTTCACAATGTACCAACCACAATGCATGCTTGTGTAACTCTTTTCATGCCTACGGTATTGTTTCTTTGCCAATTTTGTTCTCTGCATGTTCTCTCCCACTCTTGCTGAAATTTCTAAACCAAGATGCAAAAAGGGTTTTTCAAATCCTCTGGATTCGGATTGCGTTCTTGATTGGCAGAAACCTTCATAAATATCCCAAAACACAATTTGATTGGTAGAAACGAAATCAAACAATAGCGACACTGCGAAATGATAATCGTGGGTGCAAGATTTACTGTGGTTCTTGGCTGGCACATGAAATGAAAATGCCTCTGAACTGAAAATGGCATTTCCGATTCCGCAGCACTCTGCCCATTTATTATTCGCGTGAGATTGCGCACTTCCCTTTTCCGCATTCTTGGCTTTGCCTGGATTAGAAGAAGGGAAGGAGGAGCATGGCGACGCCCAACATGCGGCGCCGCAAGCCCGGCGAGACGGAGAAACACCAGCAGGCGGAGAGCGACTTTCTGGTGCGCGACGGACGCATTCTGCTCACGCCTGGGGGCCGCGAGCCGTCGCCGACGTCCTACGAAGAGCTCTCGACGCCATCTTTTTTCGGTGCGAGCGGTTTGAAGCAGCCGACGCGCAGCACGGGCGCCACTCTGCCGCCGCCGCCATCACAGCGGCGATACGCGTCATCCTCGCACCGGTCGTTTGGGTCCGCGCCGGCGTCGGCGTTCATGAGCTTCCACGAAATCCGAAGGTATGGATCCCACCCTCTGCGGCTTTTTTATTCGTGAAGTCTGTGACCAAATCGAGTGCTGTGCATTGAATCATCACCACCGGTATCTGTGTGTGTGAAAGTGATGATATGGGTAACATGACTGGCTTGATTGACTGACTAATTGTGTTTATGATGTGTTGTGTTGTGTCGTGGTGACGTGTGGTGATTGCGGTAATGCAGTCAGGCAGCGAGCGAACACAGCAAGAAGAAAGGCGGACTCTCGCAGCGAACGATCCAGATGCTGCTGGTCGCCGCCGAAGTGGCCTGTGCGCTCTGTCTGCTCGTCGCAGTGGGCGTGCGCGCGAACTTCATCTCGCTTTACTATCTCCTGGTGTTCTGCTATGGCGTGCTGCAGTCGTTCCAGTCGAAAGCAGTGGCGATACTGACAATAGCGGTGTCGTTGCTCGCGGTCATCGCGCACGGTGTGTTCATTTTCATGTTCCAAAAACACCCAGCGACAGCAGAGAAGTGGACGCGCGGGTCGACCGCGTCGCTTTTCGGCTTTGAGAAGCAGGACACCGCGAAGGACTACCTCGCGTCGATTGGCGTGGACGCGCTCGTATTTTGCGCGACGGCGTTTCACGTGTTCTTCGTGCTGCCCAGACTGCAAGCGCAGAAGCAGCGAGCGTTCGACATCTTTGAGTTTGGAGCCGAGAACAGTGTGACGCTGATGAACGACGATGAAGCGACCCCTGGCGCGCACTTCCGCAGAGCCAAGCTGCTCAAGTGGTTCGAAAGACTCTGCGCGTTCTTACTCTTCCTCACTGCGATGTCGATCCCAGCATTCGCGACGGGGGTCTACTACGTGATCCTGCTCGTGCGGCTGATCAACTGGACGTTCCTCACAAAGAAAGTGACTGTTGCGCAGTTGATCTATTGCGACACGAACTCAACCACGAAGGCACTTTTCCTTGGCCCCACCGTGGCAAAACTGCTGCTTGGGTTGTCAGTGGTGGTCATCAATTGTTGGTGAGTTCTTGATTATTTGTGCATGCTATATGGCGATAATATCTGAAGAGAGAACATTTGAGGAACTAACGGTGTTGGTGTTGGTGTGCAATTCATGTAGGTACGTGTTCCAAATCAGCGAAATTAAGAAGTATAAGGCCGTCGAGGATGTCACCAAGTACACGGGCTTCGTGGACTTTCGCGCGTCTCACGTCGAGTGGTCCTACTACCTCTTCGCGTCGTGCCAGTTCCTGCTGTTCGTCTGCTGCGCAAAGCTGCACAACCTCCACGCAGCTGTATCGAAAAACAACGACGTGTTTCATCTCGACCCGAGCCATGCGCCGTCACCCAGGGAGGCAGTCGAGTTGCTTGGAGCAGACGTTGAGGGCACAACGACGCTTTTGCAGCCTGTGAATCGTGTGCATCGATCACCAAGTGTGGATATCGAGTACCTTCTGAGCAAGCAACCGTTCCTCGTGCGCGCGTTTCTGAAAGAAGGCGGATTGCTGTTGGCGAGTGCTGCCGCGATCATCTGGTGTGTCTCGTACCCATCGTACGCCTCGCTGCCGCTGATCGCCTGGGCGTTCTTATCGCTGGCACTGTATGGGCTCTCGTCACCACCCTTCATCATTTGGGTACTGATCCTATATGGCACGTGTCTGTCGGTAACCGAGTACTTTTGCAATCTCACGGGAAGATTCGTGAACGAAGGCTACACGGAGTACGGCTTGAAGGTGTTCGACTATCCGTTCCTGGACCTGAGTGTGCACAACATTTGCCTGGTGTTCATCTACTACTCAATCCGAACAAGATGGCAATACCTCGATGTGCTCCGCGAGTCCCGCAAACAAAGAGACACGATCCAGCTGAAGGCGCGCGAAACAGAACTGTCCGGATCAGGCGATGCTGCTAACGACGGTGACCGATCGACCATCGTTGATCTCAGAATCCAGGCTGACCTTCGAAACGTAAGTGATACGCGCTTTCCTTATGGACAGTTTTGCTTGATGTTGTTGTTGTTTCTGTGTCTATACGCCAGGATGATACTGATATTCGAATTGTTAATTTGTTGCTTCGACATGATATGTTACAGCAAATGAAACTTGGATGGGGGAAAATCGTCGAGCTTTGGGTCCGAGACGCCAAGCAAGTCATTTTCACCAATCTGGACGCGCTGGTACTGCTCACGATCATAAGTGAGTACCTGTATGTTCCTGCTGATTGATTGTGGAAGTTTGAACGCTCTGACATTTATTGTGTTCATTGTTGCCGTGAATGTGTAGTTGTCGCGATCAGTACGAGAGTCTCGTTTCTTCAAATCGGCTATCTCGTGCTGGCGGTGCTGCTGATGTTCTTCTTTGAGCATCGAAGACGATTATGGCGAGTGCTGCTATTCTACGCCTTGGCGGCTTGCCTCGCTGTCTTTGCTCGGAACGTGGAATGTAAAGAAGATACCAGCCTTGACCTGCTTGGACTCCAGTGCTACAGCACGACGTCTGAAACTTGGGGGGCGTTGTGGCCAACTCTCTTCAGTGCACAGTTGCTCATTATTTTCCAGCTCGTGTTCCAGATGGTGATCTATGTCGCCAACAAGGAGACGATCGAAGAACGCCTTCGAACGATGAACCAGTCGCGACAGAACCCGATCTATTTCATGTCTCGTCTGGCTGTGGAGATTGACAATGTTTTCCGAGCTGCCGGTGCGGTCTTGTGCTACACCGCGTTCCTGGTTGTGGCGATTCAGTACGAGAGGGGTCCTTCGCGTCTCAATACGAACGTCGTTGGCGGTATCCAGCTCTTCATCATGTTTACGCTTCTGGGAAACCACCTCGGAGGGTTTACGTCTGCACCAAGAACGTCTCTGCGCATGAAGATTCTGTGGTCGCTCGCTTTGCTGATCGAGATCGTGATTCTCGTGTTCCGATATATCTATCAGTTCACAGATGTATCGGACTACCTTGAAGACCACTTCTTCACACCCGACTTTATGTCAGCTCGCGATTTTGGCGTAGAGAACCACTCCTCGAGCTCGGGCTTCTCTGGGGTGTTCTTCTACCTTCTCCCGACAGTGGTCGTCATGGCGTTATGCTTCTGGCAGCTGTCGTCGCTCATGAAAGACATCCACCAGTACGATTTTTTCACGGTTGGCAGAAGTGTGCAAGTGGATCGAATCCGTTTTGCGTTCGAGGCTTTGCAGCAAGTCCTCATCATGTTCAGCACAACTGCTGTTGTTGTCGTAACGATGTGGGCTGCTGTTGACGAGATCGACTTTGTCGGGGAGCTGTACGTGCTGATTCTAGTCGCCGGACGACCATTGTCGTCTTCCTGGAAGAGCCTCTGGTTCCCGCTGTTCTGGGTTTCTGCGATCGCGATGGTGTTGAAGTATGTGATCCAGCTGGACGTGTTCAGTCCCGATGAAAATGGCACCAACACCATCTTTCGCGCCGGAGACAGCAGTGACTGGGTTGGCATGATTCGATTACCTGAGAGATATGATCCAAGCGTCGGTGCTTCGCGTCTTTGGGATCTGCTCTCGAGTCAGCTGCTCGTGATGCTAATGTGTTGCCTCCAACGAGTATCCCAGTACTTTGAGTCCAGCGTCTCGAAAGAGAAGCGTGAAAAGAGCAACAATATCGACGCGCTCATCGCCCGTTTCGAAGAAAACTATGCTCACCAAATGGAGGAAGGCGGTCCACGCCATCGAACGTCTTCAGTCGAAGCGTACGATGATGACGACGACAATGTTGACAGAACAAGGCAAGATGCAAATGAAGAGAATGAAGAGAATGATCGGACCGGCACGTTCATTGGACGCCAACAAACGATGGATTCGACCGCATCACCGAGAAGAGGTCGTTTCAAGAAGTCCGAGGACCCTGTCCGAGCGGGGCCAGAGTATCAGCTCGAGAAAGACTTCTTCTCCTGCTTCAGAGATTTCTGCATGGACTACGCTAGCAAAGCATCTGTGAACGTCGTGATGCTACTGCTCACGATCTCGTGCTTTGTCCGTCAAGACATCATCTCGATCATGTACATGGCTCTTGTGTACACTATGATGTACGCGTACGCGTCCACCGTATGCGCGCGGTGGTGGCTACTGGCGACGATGCTTTCGGTCATCATCATTGGCGAGTACACAATCATGTTGTGGTTCCCTCCGGTGGCGGACATCGACATGCAAGACACTCCTCCGTGGTCGTTCGTGGCGAAATCTCACCAGCAGTGGTTTGTGCTGAGCAACCAACTCAAGTGGGGTATGATGTCCGATTTCATCGCCCTCCTGAGCGTGTACATGCTTCCAGACTCGAACCGAATCAGTGATGTGGAGCGCACGACTGAAAACACAAGCGAGAGCGGGGACGTGTCTGGTCGTGGTGGCAATGTCAGCCTCGCTGCATCGTACCGACGCGAGAAAGAGTCCATGATGACAGAAGTGAACGACTACGTGCTCTTGACTCGCAAGCATTTGTGGTACTACATGGAGTACACTTTCTTGTCCATGTGGCTTCCGCTGCTGCTGGTGCTGATTTTCCTGTTCGGAGCGCAGCAAGGTGGACTTGCGTCGGTACCATATCTCCTAGGAGTCATTGTGATGCTGTACCGAATCGACGAATCCCGCATGCCGTCGAACCCGTGGATCCAGTACCTCCGAAAGTGGAATTGGGGACACCTTTTTGTGATTGCCTTGCTCCATTCCCCGTACTTGGAACCGCACCTCACGAGCTGCCAGCTTGGGGGCGATGGGACATCAGAGGGTAGTACTGATTGTTTCTCCGTTGCCAATGTGCTTGGGATCTCATCAAAAGAAACTCCATACGGACTGATCGTCGTTTTCGTACTGATCTCGATTCAGTGCGAGATTCTACTGACTCCTACCTACCGAGACGTGTGCAAGCTTCTGATGCAGGAGAGAGACCGAGCACCAGTGCGTCGTGAAGAAATCGTGCGAGACTTTTACCGGCGTCGAACGGCTCAGTGGTTTGCGCTGAAGAAGGAGAAGAGTGCAGGGATTCAGCGCCTGAAGATCATTGTCTCCAAGCTCGTCCATAAGGTTGAAGAACTCATGGACATTGCGATGGGTCTGCACTACAACCTGCCTCCGATGGCGCCGTCAAGACCTGTGGCTGTGGAGAGCACGCAGAACTCTGTGACGCTGACGTGGAACCCACCAACCAACACCATCCACAAAATCCGACACTACCGAGTGTCGAGACAGCGCTATCCTTCCATGACTCTGCTTGGTGACTACGGTGACATTGTGGAGCTGAAGGGAGACTCGACTCAAGTGACGATCCAGGGCTTGCGACCAGGAACAGCGTATCAGTTCAAAGTGTGTGCTGTCTCGCGGATGGGTGAGGGTCCATTCAGCATTGCCAGCGACATCGTGTCGACATATTCGCTGAACTTTGATGGCACGACCGCTGGATGGATGAAGTACCGTCGTGAACAAGAGCCACTGCCACGCTTTGCTTTTTTGCTTTCCTGGATGCAGCCAAAGTTCCTTCACCGCTATGTCGTGATGGATAGGCGGCATCTGGTGTACTACAAGGACGAGGAAGTGGCTCTCAAGCATCGCAGCAGAAAGCGCCGAAAGAAACTGAAAACGACGTTTATGTGGAAAGACGTGATTGCGCTGCGGCTCAGCGGCACCAAGGTCCAGTTTGACGATTTGTCTCCGATGCTCTATTGCTTCGAAGTGATTATTCGACAAGAGGGAGCGAAGCACGACATCAAGCATGTTTTTCAAGCTGACCAGACGAAGGATTTCAACAAATTCCTGTCAACACTCGCGTTTTCAGTACCTCGAGATGCGATCGATGACAGCATTGTCGCTTTGCTGAACGAAAAGAAGCTCCCGAACCCTCTCGACCCTGCTTTCCAAACTGCGGCCGAAGACACGGAGATATTTGACGAAAACGCCAGTGAATGGAGCAGTGTGACTGGAGATGAAAGCACGCTGGGCGACAAAGAAGACGAAGAGTTCGATCAGACATCTCCGCGTGGGCTTCTCGCATGGCGGATTCCGTTGTACCGATTCCTCTACAGTCTCCAGAATGCCGCGTTCCAGCTGGAAACCGTGCAATACGAAATGGAAGACCAGTATGAACCGAACTTTGGCGAACTAGTGCAAATCCTGACCAACGTGATTCGCAGCCATACTGCCGGCATTTGTTGCATTGCCATGATTGTATGCTTTGCATCCCAGGTGAGTTGAAGACATCACGTCTATGAATGCTCGCTTCTCATCATCGCTCGCTCATACGTGCTGACTAACTGATTCTATCTTTCGTTTCCTTTTGTCAACCTAGGCGGATTTGCTCAACATGATCTTCGTTCTCGCGGCATTTTGCTTTCTGGTTTTGGAAAGTCCCCGTCCATCCTCGTTGGCGTGGATCTACCTTCTCAAATACGTGAGTGCTTATTCTTATTATTTTGCGATCTGCCGAGCTCATATCTGTTGATTCTCACACAAAGGTGCTTCATCATTTGTGTGTTGCAGAGTTACGGAGTTATTGCGATTCGCTACGCTTTCCAGCTTTCCATCGTGTGCCGTAACTTGAGTGATAGTGGCTACTACTACTACCCAAGCTTCCAGCCGTACTGTGTAGCCACGGATAACTCGATCGCCCTCAGTGAGGTCAAGCCCATCCAGCCGATGGTTCTGTTTGGTCTCTACAAATTCGACGGGACTACGATCAACAGCGTCACATCAGTCTTTGACGGCCTTCAGTGGAACTTCTACGTCGTGCTTTGCGTGATGTGGCATCGTCGAGAGCTGATCGCTCAGGGTCTCTGGGTAGAAGAGAATGCTGGACGTGGCGACAATAACGGGATGAGCTTCCAGTCGGATGCTGTGCGTGCTTTGGGCGCGTCTAACGTTTCATCTCGCGATTCGATTGACGATGCGTTTCACCAAGGGCCTCCGCCAACTACTGGTGGAGATTATCATCCAGGGATCGTTCGTACGCAGAGCCGATTCGATGGACCTCCAGATACTTCTTCTGCCGATGGGTCAGTTCGACAGACGGCGATGAAACCGAGCAAGAGCTTTGGTGCAGCGAGTATGAGCAGCGCTGGATATGGCACGAGCAACGTTGGGAATGTGAACGACCTTGCAGCCGAGTTGCTGGAGGAGATCCAGGCTGAGGAAGAAGAAGAGGAACGCATGAAAGCCGAAGCCGCTCTCGCTGCGAAGGCTGCGAGTGGAGATGACGATGATGATGATAGCGACGAAATCGGAACTCCGCCGAATTCCCCACCCGAATCAAGCAACTACCAGATCTCATCTGGCACAAATTCGGAGAAAGTCAAAACAGTGTCGTTCCTGCCGAACGTCGTCAGCGGGACGGATGCTTCAGAACAAGTGGAGATCGAAGACTCAGTTAATCTCGATTTCCCTCATCGCAAGAAGCTCACGTGGTGGGAACGCAAGTTCCCGAGAGCGTGCGAGTACTTTGAATCGGTGGTTTGTGATCCTCCGCCGATGTGGGACAAGGATATTCACATCGCCATTACTGGAGAGAAGCCCGGACGAGATTACTACACTGCATCGCTTTCAACGTTGCTGCTTTCATCGGTATACGCAGTCATTTTCTTCACGGCGATCGGTGAGCCGGGTTCGGGTAACGCGGCTACTTCAACTGCGGATACCCGACTGACCTCGAGCTCGATGATCTCTGCGTACCTTGTGCTCGTCGTGTTCTTGGAAGTTTGCTTCATCATCTGGGACCGTGTCGCGTACGTTACCCGCTCACTCAAGTCGAAGCTTATTCTGCAGTACATATACGCACTTCTCCTGCACATCTGCGTGTGGTGGTTGATCCCGTCGCACACGAATGTGTACTTCCAGCAACGCCCCGCGCTGGTGTTTTTCTACCTCCAGCAGTGCATCTACCTGTGGCTCGGCGCCATGCAGATTCGCTACGGCTACCCTGCGTTCAAAGGAAGCAGGTACAACTACACCGTCGAGACGACGTACACAAAGATCAACGAGAAGCTCTTCCCGCTGGTCATGAAGGCACCGTTCCTGTTTGAGATGCGAGCGCTTTTGGATTACATTTGCACGAAGACGTCGCTGAGCTGGTCGCACTGGGTGCTTCTCGAAGACAGTGCGGCACATTTGTTCCAAGTGAAGATGGAAATGCAGGGACGAGTGGAAAACGCGGAAATCCTGCAGGGCAAGAAGCGCCAGCCGCTCTCGGGCAAGATGACTTCTGCTGGCGTGATGCTGCTATTCCTGCTGATTTGTTTGGTGGGACCATTGGCGCTCTTCAGCTCCGCAAACCCGAGCACGACGCAGAACAAGGTGACGTTGACGGAGGTGGTGTTTGGCATCACGGACTCGCAGGGAACGCTGAGCACGCTCTACTCGAACAGCGATATCAACAGCCCGACGTACAAGATCAAGAAGAACACGGATGGTGCTCAGGTCCAGCGGCTCGAGTTCGACACTTTCTCGCGCGATATCTGGACGAGCTCGCCGCCGCGTATCAACCAGCTCGTGGCGCAGCTGCAGTCGAACGAGTCGATGAACTGGACGATGGCGTTCACGTTCGAGCGACCGGGACCGACGGACAACCAGGAGGTGAAGATGAACTACGGCGTGGTGATGACGGACGACCACCGCAACGACCTCATCCCCATGATCAAGCAGAACGTGAACGACGAGGATGAGAAGACAGCGATCCCGGCGATCCAGGTGGACAACTTCTTCCCGCCGATCATCCAGCTGACTGCAACGGAAGGAGTGCTGCGCCGCTCCACCACGTTGCTCTCGGTGAACGTCACAAAGCACGCGCTCGATGGATCGAACTGGTGGACGCTGCTGCCGTTCATCAAGAGCGGATCGACGAAAGAAGCGTACTGCTCAAAAACGAACCCTTTCTGTCTGGTTGTGGTCTCGGACAACATTGTCGGCGGGCTGACATCACTCGGCGTCGGCTCGTACGGACTCACGGCCGTGTACGTGTTCGTGGTGATGACGATCGGGAGCGCGGTCAAGGGCTTCTTCCGCGGCTCGTTCCTCCAGGTGCAGTATGACGAGCTGCCGGACCCTGAGGATGTGATCGAGCTCATCGAGGGCATCTACATTGCGCGCGAGGAGAACTACGTGGGCCACCTGAAGGACGAGGTGCGCATCTTCGAGACGCTCATCCGCGTGCTACGGTCGCCCGAGACGCTCACCAAGGTCACGGGCACAAACGTCATCCACATCCCGTCTGCCAAGGAGAAGATTGACTAGAAAGGAAGAGACATTAGTGGGCGATAACGACATTTTTTCAGAATAGACAGACAGTTTTACGTTTCTTCACACGTTGATATTGTGTTTCTGTGTTCTCGTTGCTTCACCCCTTGAGCTTAATGTTAAATAGACCTGTGGACAGCCAACAACATCATGTCCCCGACAAGAAACACAATAGATTGTCAGTGCTTAGACGATAGGCACTCACCACACACGGAATTATGAACACACACACAACGTACATCCCGGAAGCGTCGTGAGGTCCGCGTTCACGATCGCAGTGATCCCCAAGTTCGCCAGCGCGCCGCGGATGAGTCCGCAGGGGAAGACGAGAAAGAGCAGTGCCATCTCCTTCGTGTGCTGGTCGTTCGCGGACGAGAACGACGAGAGCCACCGGAAGTTGAAATCCTGCACCACAAACACGCCCTGTAAACAAGAAAAGCGTGAGCTCGCAATAGGAATGGCCGACAGATTTCATTCACACGTACCCTGTGATTTGTCTGCAGTTTGTCGATCTGCTTCTTGAAGATCAGGATCCAGAAGTCTTTGCACACAAACTTGATCACGTCGAGCGGCTCAAGCATGCGCGGCCGGTCTTTCGCGGATCTGTAGCATTGCATCAACCATCCAATCGCACATTTACACCAAACACATGAGCATTTTCCATCACCACCACTCTCTCTTGGCGCTTGAGCTCAAACGACAACGCACCTCTCGGCGAAGCGGTAGCCGACGTCGTAACCCATGGCCTCGAGCTTAATCGTGAGCTCTTCTTTCTTGTTCTTCGCGAGCTCGATGTCACCGCTCTCCACGGTCGCGAGCGGGTTGCCGTTGCTGTTCTGATCCCCGCCGAGGTTCTCGAAGAGCGGATACCGCTGGATCTGCGGGGGCAACCGACGAGCGCGCACACGTTATCAGCAGCAGTCAAACTCATGCACGCGCACATAACCACGGATACACATGCAAATGCATTGCACGCACCATGGAGCGCACGAGCTCCCCGTAAAGTTGCTGGAAGCAGCACTCCGCGACCTCCTTCATCGCTCTCTCGCGTTCGCAATCTTTCTTTGAGAATGACTTGTCCTGCTTCTGCTTTGATGATGATGAATGACGAGAAAGTCCATTGACCTACTACGAATTAGCTCCTCAGGATCAATTTTGATATAATTTGCTGCGTTTTAGATAAAAGCGCATCCTCAAGCACCAGCTCCCTCTCGTTCAGATCACAGAAAATCACAGCCTTCTTCACAAGACAGCAGAATTCAGACGCAAGCAATAATCAATCACACACAACAAACAGCGCCAAACAGCAAGCGAAAAGAGACGACGATGGCGGGTGGAGATCTCACGGTCGGCCTGCTGGACGAGGGTATGATCGGCGTACTCGTGCTCGTGCTCGTGGTGCTGCTCAGCACAGGCTACGTATATCTCCAGCAGATGCAGGCGCCCGGCGGTGGTGCCGCGAATAACGCGAACGCGCGCAACAACGCGCAGGTTCCCCCTGGCACGCGGGGCGGTCATCAGAACGCCACGGCGCTCGCGCCAAACGCGGTCGCGACTGCGAGCCTCACGGATCAGCAACTGCGTCTACACCGATCGCTGCCGAGCCGCCACGGCGCGCGTACGATCACGATCTGCACGGACGCGCTGCTACAGAACAAGGAGAGCGAGCTGATCGCGTGGATGAGCGAAGACGTGCCCACGGTGCTCGCAGATCTGCTGCAGATCGCCGACGTGTACTTGCTCTGCGTCGTGCGCGACGAGAAGAACAAGGCGGCGATCGAGCGCATCCGCGCGTTCGTGACCAGCGGTGTGGGGGCGTACGACGACAAGACGAAGCGCGGGCTTAAGACCCACAAAATCCTCTTCTGCACAACCACGATCGGCAAAATCGCGTTTGTGCGCCAGATCGAGCCGCAATTCCATGTTGAAGGTGCGTATACAAGTGAACTGTGCGGTGCTGTGTATGTTATGGATATGGGGAGAATTATCATTAACGCCAATGTGTCTCTAATTTTCTGATGGCGACAGTGGACAAGAGCGCAGTGCGCGATTTAGAGAAGCACGTGCCACGGATCGTGCACGTGACGGCGTTGCCACAGGAAAACGCGCCGCTCGCTGGTCCCAGCGCGCACCACGTCGCAGACAGCTTCAGCAGCTACTTTAAGCTCCTCAGCGCGCTCGCAGGTCCATAGCAAGAAGCTCAAAGACAGGTTTCATTCTTGGAGGATGGGTTTTCAATCGAAAGAATTGGCAAACTTGTGACGTCATTTTGTAATTGATGCCCCCAAACCATTATCTACGCTGCTGCTTCGCCGGCTTCTCTTACTTTGTGCGACGTGTGAAGAACACAATCGACCCGGAAAAGCTGCTCGAGCGTCTGGAGAACATGGAAGAGCAGCGCGTCGATCATCCTAAATGGATGTAGCAGTCCGAACTCTTGAGGGTCACCGAAGATCAGCTCTGGAACGCAAATCGGACCAACCATCGTCTCGATTGTGTGGCTGGCGTTGAGCACGTATCCATGGAGTGGGACTGCTTCGTCACGAAGCACCATTTGCGCCATGTCCTGGAGTATGATTCGCTTACTGACTCTGCTAGTGTGTGCGTCATCGCCGGCACAACGTTCATCGCTAGATGACGACGATGCAGCCGTGGCGCTCATGTTGCCTCGAAGGATGACGACCACGTCCCTCAATGCATCCGCAAAGATCGTTCTCGCTAGTCGAGTCGCAGTTGAGTCACCGTTTGAAAACACACTACCAGGGCTCGCTCTCTCGTCAAGATGCCTTGCAATCGCTAACTCGGTCGCGCCACCCCCTCTGCAACTGTAGAGCTCAAATTGATGCGATTGCTGTTGGAGCGAGCTGGTTGGTACTTGAGCGCTCGGCTCCCACCAGCTTCTAAGGATGCGCAAAGCCTTGACCACCACCTTGTGATACTGCTTGTAGACCCCTTTTGTCGGCGCCTTGAGCAGCAACTGGGGAACGACGACAATGTGAGCTTGAGGGTCAACTTGTGTGTCTTCTCTGTCGCTTTTGGCTTGCGATAGACCATGAAACCAAAGATTCGCGCTCTGCTGAAGGCGGACGCTGGTAGCTCCACTGCAGATCCCAATGTGCAGATGTTCGTGGATCTCATCAAGCAGACTCGCCAATGGATACATCTGGGCGGCAACACACAAGTCGAACACGTCGCTCTTCTCTGCGCACTGAACACACGCGAGGCCCAGTCGAGTGCAGATCGCAGCCACAGCGTCCTCAACTTGCTCAGTGCACACCAGCAGCCGGATCTTGTGTACATTGCGCAGTGCGCTGAGGTACTTTGTGATGAAGAGTCGAGTCGCATCCGCTGCGGAGAAGAGGTCGTCGATGGTTTCTGTGCAGATCGTGACGTGGTTCGTCCCAGACGTGAGCGAGAGCTCGCACGTGAGGCACACAAAGCGCAAGGGCGAGTCAACATTCGTCGACTGCAGCATATTCGGCAATTGCGATGGGACGAGCGATTTTCGCAGGATGAACTGGTCCGACAGCACCACTTGTGAGCCAAACACCGAGGACGCGAGTGCAAAGGTGATCATATCGGGTGCTCGTTTGAGAAACTGGTTTACACGCTTGAAGAGTAGCTGCGCGTCAACCTTGTGGTCCTCACAGCGAGTCACAATGGGAGGAGTGAAAATCCACTCAACCACCAAGCAACTCAGGAATTCGAGCGCTTGCTCACCTAGGAGACCGGATAGCCCCGATCGAAGGATGTCCATGGCTGCATTGTGGAACTGTAAGGACACACACATGGTTGGTTAAAGCTCGCCTCAACGCGACCATGACATACATACACAAGGGGTACCTCTTGACTGGGTCGGAGCTCTCCACCGCAATGGTAGTCGAAGCTTATCGGAGTAGCTACGCGCAGATCTGGTCGCCACTCTGAATACTCGATCAGCAGCTGCTCGCACTCGCGCTTCAGTTCACCAAACGCTGTCGCCAACTGCCTAAAGCTCATTTCTGCGCGCCATTGCGATCGCGTTTGTCGGATCGCATCCACCGCATGCTTCACAGCGCCATGGAGTAGCAGTACGAACTCGCTCGTGCTGTCGCCGATCTGTAAGTACAGGCTCTCGGCTGCGTCCAAGACGAACATTTGCATGGGCTCGCAGCTCGCGCTGTTCTCGCGCAGTCCTCTCCGCCACGCCATCAGCATCGCATGCCCGTCAGCTGTCACCACAGGCGGGTCTGGTGGCGCAAATAGTAGCGTTTCCTCTGTGCACGGGCCATAGCAGTTGTGCACCAGAGAGCTCAGCGCGTCCAATACCCGCACCAGTTCGTCGAAGTCCATGCGCACCGCACCGCCAAGTTTGATGTTTGCCATCTGTTCAAGATCGCAAGTTGACAAGCATGAGCCGAGCCGAGCCGAGCCGGCCCAAGTGGAGCTGACCCGAGCTTGATGTAGCCACATCAAGCCGAGCCGAGCTGCTCTCCACCAACGTGAGTCAAAATGGGTTGGCAAAAATGCATCACATTTGACTGCGCCGTCACTTCAAAAGTCCAAGTGAACATGCGCTTTCGCTCTACCAGTATACATACTGCATCCACGTAGTCACGCCGCTGCAAGCAACACAAATGCGTTCTCTCTTTGTTTGTGTATTAGTTAGATGAAAATTGGTCTAAAGAAGCTGAGTACATCCACCACATGACAATCGAGCGCCCGCCCCCGAAAAGACAAGACAACCGACCTATCGACATGACCCATGGAAAACGCTCGACTTACAGACGATGATGTCCATTTGGATGGACGGACGATCGAATGTTTTCAAAGCAGGCGAGCACTTGACGGTGACGAGGCGGAGACGGACGATTCGAGAGAGAAGTGAGAGGGAGCGCGACCACAAAATACAACCGAGGAACGATGGAGGGGAAGACAATAAAAAGGAGGGAAGACTTGCATGTGCGCTTAGTCTCCGCCCTTCTTGTCCGACGACACCTTGGACTTGATCGTCTCAAAGCCCGTGCTTGCGCCAGACTTCGCCTTCTCGAGACCCACAGACGCAGTCGCACGAGCCTATCATCGCATCAGATCACGCACATCATTTAGATCAGCCATTCAGGTCATTCCGCCTGCCTGCAAGAGCTCATTGCAATTGGTTACGCACCTTTTCCAGCGCGCCAGAGGCAACGACCGATGTTCGCTCCAGGGACGAGCTCGCAAAGCTCGACGACTTCTTGTACGCGTCGGTCTCCTTCAGCTTGCCGATCTGCTCCGAGCCCGCGGCGGCGGCGCGGTTCAGTCCACCGGCGACCGCAGTGCCAGCGTTCGAGGACTTGGCGGCTTCCAGCGCAGCGGACGACTTCTCCTTGAACATCGTGAAGCCCTGGCCAAGCACCCTATAGCACAGCGAGAGCGATAGATAAACACGCGCGCGTGTGTGACACAAAAACAAAAGCTGTTAACAAAAACATTCACCCACTCGCAATAGGTACATACACAATCACAAGACAGGCGAACGCACTTAGTGGCCGTGGAGGCGCCGTTCTTGAGCTTGTCGACCGGCAGCACGTTGGCGATGGACGCGCGCGCGCCGGCGCCGTTCTGCTTCTTCTCCTTGCCGTCCTCATCCGAGTCGTGGTCGTCGCCCTGCGGCTGGCCGTTCTCGTCCACTTTCTTGGCGGTCGTGGCGTCCACGTCCGCGGTAGAGGCGCCGTCCTTCTTCTCGTTGAAGATCAGGTTGTCGAGGTCCTGGTCGGCGGCGGTGGTGGTGGCGGTGGTGGTTGGCGCAGACATGGTGACGAGAGCTTTAAGGCGTTAGGGCGGAGGTGGTCGCTCGTGTGTGTGTGTGGTGCTGATTTTTTATATGGCTCTCGCTCAGCTCACAGTCAATCGGAAGCCGATGCGTAAAGGTAGGAGGCGGGAGGGAGGAAGGCGATGGGAGGGGGCGAACCGACCAGCGGGAGCGCTGGGAGAGAAGCAGCAAGGCGATTTGTGGTCGGTGATTGGCGGCTAGTGCGATATATTGAATATTTTCAGGCAATGAAAACGTGACATGGATGCGCTTGAGGTAGATGATTGGAGGAAAATGGTCGAGAAGGAGAAAACCGACAACTGTTTGGCGGGAAAAGGGCGGAAGATGCCGCGTGCGTGCTGTGCACAGGTACAGTACGGTCGAACCCATGTGGGCGACAATCGCCAGTGCAAACAAATGCAAAAGTACTCTTGAGCCGCCACCGAGTCGTATGAATATGGAGATGCCATTCGTGATTGCATAAGCTCTGTAGGCGAACGCCAGAGGCATTCCTGCCTTCCTGTGTGCGAAGCGTAGCCATTCCGCGGCACTGCGTCAGTGGGACGCTGAGACAGCCACGCGCTTGTGAAAAATGGAAGCAAGTGGTTGGATGAGTATCCTCGCATCTACTTACACATCTGCGTGCGTCATGCGAGTGATGATGGTGGCAGCGAACAAGCAGCGAAATCGAAACAGACACACTGACTCAACTCGCTTGCACGCCAGGGAGTTTTCCGTTTCCTCCTTCTAAGTCCTGAAGCCCACCCAGTGCAGTGCTGGAGTGTGCTGTTGTCTGCCTCCTTGCACTCTTGCAGAAAACAGCCAACGACTGATCCAAGAGCTCTATGAGATGTAAAAAGATGCGCTCTATGGCTGGACCACCACCTTCATTCTAGTGTAGGTCGTGGCGCATACACTACATTGTGAACATCTTGAAATCGTCCAATTTTCACAAGGTAGCCTCGACAGAATGAACGAAAAGCGGCAATGGAACAAGCAGTAAAGAACGGTCGCTTCGTAATCGTACGGTTCATCCACGAGAAGCACAGAAATCGTCAGATTCCTGCATAAGAGCTGCATAGAAGGATGGTTCGTACATTCAATGTAGTTTGCTGGTTGAGTTACCATCTCGAAGTTGCATGGAGTTCTCGGGATGAGCTGCGCGAGTAGGGCGATACACTTTGCAGCACCAAGAGGTCACCTCCAACCTCCGAGAGGTGAAATATCTTTGCACAGCCAAAGATGAAGGCTGCATAGCCCATGCTATAAGCCATGACGCAATCTGCAAGCTATCTCTCGAATGAGGCTTCAGATGAGTACGAACGTGACGGCTTGGCCTCCTTCTCGTGTAAAAAATCCTACTACGTGATCCAGCACAGGGACTTTATATCAACGATAGAAAACGTACGATCTCCATGGGAGTGCATCTATTCTCAATATCAACACAATGCATTCTCTATTTGCCTTCATCCAGGCGCCTAAAGAACGCACGAAGCGCGTCTTTCGAGTCCTTGTTCGCTGGGATGTAGTGACCTCCAGGGTGGAGCAACACCTTCGGGTCGACGTAGCACTCGGCGAGTTTCTTGCATCGTTCAGGGGACACTATCGTATCGGTCTCTCCGATAATGTGCAGCGACGGGAAGTTGAGTCTGAGCTCCAAGCTACCGAAGCGAGGATCGATCGATTGCGGTGCAGAGGCGAAAATGCCAAACGAGAATGCGAACGGTGAGTTCTCGGGTGATTCAACTATGGTGCACAGAGAGTTAGAATAGCTCAGGTCAGTCCAAGATCTAGGTAGGCAACCGCAAGAAACAATAGCGACAGCAAGAGAGCGTACACTGGCGCTGAAGCACGAAGGACGCCAGCATGCCGCCTTGGCTGAAGCCAAAGACACCGTCGAACGGTCCCTGCTCTCTGCAAATGTTCGCGACGTAGTCGATCGCTTCTTCCACATCCGAGTACGTCTGCACGCCAGTTTCCTTGTCAACGTGGTAGTTCCACCAGGAGAATTGTTTCTTCTCTTTGTCGTCCTCCTTCTCATTCTCTTGCATGCTTTCGTATCAGCCAACCAAATCAACACGCGCTTGTCAGCATGGACAAATGGCGCCAAAACGTCAACATGATGAGCTGCATACCTCTTCGCGTGCTTTTCTGACGTGGGCTCGTACGGGACGACCAGCGGAGCATCCACGCACACTGAGAGATCAATAACGGTACAAATCAACTATTAGACGTGCAGCAGAACACAACGGAAGCTGGTGAAAACGATTGGCATGCGTGAAAGGAAGAAAGCAATGACGCACCGAACTCCACGCTGGATTTGAACGCTCGACGGAAGCCGGAGATGCGGACGTGCAGCTTCGCGCCGGTCTGGCGGTAGCCGTGGAGACACAGCACGCGGTGCTTGATGGTGCTGCTCATGTCTTCGTTGTTGCTGCTGTTGATGATGGTCCACCTCGACTTGCCAATCACTCAATTGCTCAGATGATGATGCTGGTCAAAGTCGGCTTTGATGACTACTGCCACCAGAAGCTCCAGAATTAGTGGAACCGAACAGAGGAGGTTCACCGAAGCGAGCCACCGACTGGTCTCTTCCGTAATCGAATTTACTAAACTACCCCAATTCAGCTTTGGTAATCATACTCGGCATATTTTATACACTACATCGGCATAATTATGGCGTTTTCATGCAAATTATGCCCCCATATCCTCCTCACTTTGAGTTGAACTGCAACCGTGCCATGGCGACACGAATCAATCTTTCCTGACAGCAAAGCAGGCAGTTCTCAATTGAGCTTCCTGTCCAGACACGCACGCGCTCTCTCGCTCTCCGTCTCTGTCGCTAATCCAACGATGAAGCGTTTCTTCCAGCTCACGCTGCTGGTTGCGGCGTTGGTCGTGGCGCTCTCGACGCCATCGGTCTCCGCTGTCAAAGCCAAGAAAACGTGCGTGTGGTTGTGGTTGCCTGCCGCATCAGTCTGTCTTTGTTTCTGGATCCTGTCCTGTATGGCAATCAGCAGACCGTATTGATTTGTGTATCTATCTCTGTATCTGTGTGCATGTGAATGTGGATGTCCTCAGTAGCTCCAAGGTGGAGGTGCAGTTCCCACACGTGTCCGACGCGCTGCTCGAGCAGCTCGGCTACCAGAAGAAGAACCGCTACTCGTCGTCCTCGTTCAAGGTACGAAAAGTGATGAATCAGGCTTTGACTCACGAATATGCAAGGAAGGACTTGGTTACTAACAAGTGAGATCGTACATACATACACACAGGTTACACCACGCAAGCCTGCGCCAGACTTCAACAACGTGAACGCGGTAATCAATGAGAAATTTGAGAAGGTGTCGCTGAGCAACTACCGCGGCAAATGGCTGATCCTCTTCTTCTACCCGTTCGACTTCACGTTCGTGTGCCCGACCGAGATCGTATCGTTCTCGGACAGCGTCGAGCTCTTCCGCAGCATCAACGCCGAGGTGGTCGCGATCTCGACCGACTCGCACCACACGCACCTGGCGTGGGTCAAGACACCGCGCAACGAAGGTGGACTGGGCAAAATGAACATCCCACTGATCGCAGACATCTCGAAGCGCATCTCGGAGGACTACGGTGTGCTCGTGACCGACGAAGAGGACGAAATGTACGGCGCGGCGCTCCGCGGCCTGTTCATCATCGACCCCGAAGGTACGATCCGCTCGATCCAGATCAACGACGACGCCGTGGGCCGCAGCGTGGACGAGACGCTGCGTATCCTCAAGGCGTTCCAGTACTCGGCCGCGCACCCGCACGAGGTGTGCCCAGCAAACTGGAAGCCCGGCGGTGAGACCATTAAGACGAACCACATCGAGAAGATCGACTTTTTCAAGAACCTCTACGGCAGCGAAGAGCTCTAAGCAGGCCTGAAGGATGTGCGGAAATCGCCCATGGCAGCTGAGTCTCGTCAGGTTGACAGAGTGCTTGCTGCCTGTAGTTCCACGTACGCTACAGCAGTAGTTGAATATGATAACATGTTGACAAACCCAGTAGCTTGTTTCTATGCTCTCATCCATTTTGCAGTCATACTCACCTGCATTTACAACTTTTTGACGTGGTCACAGTAATGCGGACAGAGAAACGCGGCTGATAGTGAAGTACCTGCTTTCCAAAGCACGAACGCACGAGATGATAAGCGTAGCGAGCGAGATGAACAACGAAGAACGCGGAGGAAGAGAAGCGAGTCTTGCGCATAACTGTTTTTTTTTCTTTTTCTGTTGGTTGATTTTTTGTTTGTTTTTACGAAGACGTCTCTGCGGTGATTGATGCCTTCCATGGGTGTGCTGGGTGTGCTGCTGTGGACACGAAACAACCCGGTCGTTCTCATCGTCGCTGAGACTGAGGTCTCTCTCTCACTCTCGCGAGTCCCGAATACTGTAATGGACGTGCTGAACTGCCAATCGCTTATTCCTCCGCGCGTGGGAAGCCGTTCTTCCAGTTCTGGTACTTGAGCAGGAAGACTGGCACGCCGACGCCGCCGACGACGACGAAGAGCGAGAGGCCCTTGGCCCAGCCCTTGGAGAACTCACCCTCAAACACGTAGTGCTGGTGGTGGCCGTGGTCGCCCGCCATGCGGTTGGCCGAGCGGTGGATCGCGCGGACGCCCGCAGGCGCGGCGGAGAGCTTGGACGCTTGCTTCACGACGTGGCTGAGCATATTGAACGGCGTTTGTGTGGGGTTTTGATCTGACGAGGGGGAAGAAAACACTGGCGGCGCGCTGGCGGCGGCTGAAGTCGACCGCGACAAATTGTGCGTTTCTTTACTTGAAAAAGTGTAGCAATGAATCGTGAAAGTGAATTGTGAGATGATCCATCGCACAATTCATTTTCACGATTCATTGCTACACTTTTTCAGGTTGTGGGAATTCTCGAAATGCTCTGGTAAAAAAGAACCACTTTGGTTGATACTTTGTAATGTATTACTTTCAAATAGGAAACCCGTTGCAAAATGTGAAACACCCATTCCATTCCATAGTTTAGCCAAGTAGAATGTGCTCCACACCCGCCCATCATCAGAACAGCTTTTAATGGTTTTCATGGCGCTGACTGAAATCGTCACCAGACAGGTGACGGATTGACTTGTCAAGACAGCATGAGTTCCATGCGTGTGTACTGATGGAGTACTGTAGCAGCTTCAGTGCAGGCCGCTCATATTCATAACAGGTCGTGAGAGCCCAAGTAGACGTCTGTTCGTAGCTCTTGGGAAAAGATCTGCTCGCATGTGCACCAAGGGACGCATTCGCCATCAATCAAAATATTCAAACATGGATCAAATGCAAATCAACATGCCGGTTAAATTAGAAGAAAAGGAGATGATAATGAAAGACTATCATATAGTACGACATGTTCGCTGTGTGTGTTTGCTTGTGAATAGGATGGGGCGAGCATACGCACTAGGCGTGACAGAATGATTGTAGGAGCGCGGCGTCCGCAAGTAGCTGCAGTCGCGGTTCCATCCTGCTGGCCGCCGGCTGCGCGCGCACCAGCTCTTCTCGCTGTGGTTCACTCTTGTGTGTCTTCCTCCGTCTCTTCAATGGCTTCGCTGCTGCTGCTGTTGCTGGGTCTAAGAACCGCTTGTTGTTCACGAGCTGCTCGTGAGATGCCTTGGCCTCTGCTGGCTCAATTGTGCTGTTGGCCACCGACCTTGGTAGTGGAGCTGGACAAATGGGCGTGTTCATCACGGCTGCGGCGGTGACCCAGTCGGAGAGCTGTGCCGGGTTAGCTTTCCACAGCTCAGTATTCTTGCTGCTGTTGTTGTTGTTGTACTGGTGGTGACTCAAGTGGAACGCGTCGCTGGGTGGTGTCCAGCAGCACGCACCGTTCGCCACAGCCGCCGCTTGCATCGCGAGCTGGTGCTGGAAACATGGGTACATCTGTCCAAGATCCAGCGAGCTCAGCGGCATAAACGCCATCGGTCCGTTCGGTGAGCTGCTGCCATTCTGTTGTGGTGAAGGCGACAATGGATTTGCCTTCACTGGTGACATTGCTGGTACTGCTACTGTGCTTGGTTCCATTGCTGGTGTTCCTGGCTCGTAGTCTGTCGTAGCAGCCTCGTCCTCTTCGCTCCCAGAGCTCTCTGTTGTTGCTGCTACCGTTGCAAGCCGCTTGGTCTTCTTCTCTGCGTTCCCCGTGACACCACCGCACGTGGGCGTCGTACTGCGCTTCAGACGTCGTTTGCTTGAGTTCCAGTGGTTCTTGATCGCATTGTCAGTGCGACCGGGGAGCATCTTGGCGATCTCGGCCCACTTGTTGCCAAACTGTTCGTGGGACTCGCGTAAGATGCGCTCTTCCTCCTCGGACCACGGCTCCTTGCGGATCGCAGGGTCCAGCTGATTGTGCCATCTACAAATAGAAACAAGCAACAGCCAAATGCATGTCAGTCAGCCCACGAACAGCTCTCTCGTGAGGTGATAGAGAAAGCCAGTCTAGCATGCGCAATGTACTTACCGCTCGCGACACTGCTTGCCGTTGCGTCCGGGCAGCTTCGTGCCGATGATCGTCCAGTGGCGCGTGCCGTACTTCTGCACGAGCTTCATCATGAGCAAGTCCTCCTTCTCAGTCCACTTGCACACGGGTTTGCGCTCCTTGCGCGAGCTGCTGCTGCTGTTACTGGACCTGGGCTTGGAGGTGGTGGCAGTAGTAATTGCGCCATTTACCACCATCATCATTCTGATCTTCTTGCTGCCTATGCTCTGCTCTTACTGGTGTAATCTGCTGTGGACCAACGGCGACACGGGCGGCTCTCTGATATTGGGAGTGCTGCTGTTGCTGCTGCTATTGTTGCTGCTGCTGTTGTTGTTGCTGCTGGGTGTCTGCATCAAGCGCGCGCTATTTCGCGAATGTATCTGCCACCTGCCCGTTGAGCGGCGCAGCGGGAGCGCAAGGAGGATCTCGTTCTCGCACGTCCCAACTGCCGATCCTCATCCGGAAGAAGCCTTTAACTTGGTTAATGTATGCGTCGAAACGTTGCGAAGGGCGGAAGATCTATCTATCAACCCTTTCCAACCAGCGCGGTCGCGCCCCTCAACCATCAAGACGCCAGGCCTGTGATTGGATATTATTAAAATAGTATACTGGATATCATTGGCTGGAAATAATAATAGAAAGCATTGATTGGTTACTAATGCCGGCATGTTGAAGTGATATTTTGTTTCTTTCCAAAAATGACCTCTCACTCACACTCTCTTTGGTTTGATGCCATGAGCCAAATCTGGAGGAAATGAAAGCCGCCGACCGGCTGGAAATAGTTCATGCTGCCACGGGGTTTGTTGAAAAAAGAGAGTATCCCAGCTCAATCACTAACAACAGAGCAACGGGTGCTGTTTAAAGCTGGGCGTGGAGCTCTGGTTGGTTGATTGGCGCACGTGAATAACTCAAAGCGATGCAAAGAATAGACCGCAATCCAGCAGATAAGAACGAATGCGCTGGTAGCATTTTGCGTTAGGCTCCCATACTCACGATACCCGAAACTTGATGCGCATCAATCGCCTCTTATGTATATCTCGGGTATCAGGATCACGACTGGCAGGAGCCTGACTCCTCCATTCAATTTGGAAATATACAGTGGAACCAATGCAACAGTCTGCAGTTGGGGCAACAATCTGCAGTTGGGCCAACATTTGCAGTACGCTCGCCCAGCGAGAGCCGACGATGCGAAGCAGATATCCTGCAGACTCATGAACTGATTGGCCTTGCAGGCAGTTCATGCCTTACAACGAACGGTTGACTTTGTTCTTTCAAAAAAGTCCTCTTTTGATGATCAGGTCCACATGAAATAAGAAAGTACCATGCCTATTTTTGAAAATACTAAAAATACTGAGATTATTTACTAAAAAGTATTTATCTATTTTTTGATTTGTGGGCCCTAAAAAAATAATTCAAATAATAGATCCGCGCGGAAAATTGAATATGGGCACTTTTGGGTATTTTTTTAGATCATTTTCATCGCGCTTTTTCGCGGGTGGGAAACGCGAATTCCCCCCATTCGAGGGTATTTTTCTTCTTTTGGGCGGAAAATGGCGGCACCTGCGAGCGCGTTCACGACCAGCAGCGGCGCTGCTGATGCGGCGGCGATGGGCGGTGGGCTGCTGGACAAGCTCTCGCCCGCGGACTTGAGTCGATTGGTGAGCGAGGCCGCGCAGGGCAAGCTCAAGAGCGCCAAGGCGCTGCGCGACGCGCTCAACCTGCCCATGACTGTGCAGCGCGTGCAGCAGATGCTCAGCAGCGACGAGTTCCAGAGTCGCGTCAAGCAGCAGCAGCAGCAGGTGGGCGGCGGCACTGGTGCCACAAAGCGAGCGAGTGCTGTCGGTGGAGAACGAATCGAGGATGGGGACGATGAGGACGACGCGATGGGTGAGAACGACATGGACAGCGACGACGACTACAGTGATGATGATGACGATGATGACGATGATGACGATGATGAATACATGAAGGCTGATGCCTTGCGGGCGAAGGCTCCTGCTGAAGGCGGTGATGCCGCCATGCAGCCGAGCGGTAACGCGAATGATAGTGGTGGTAATGCCGCTACTACTGAGCAGAGAGTTCGCTTGACCACGCGGCCATTGAGAGCCACGGACGAGAGGAACAGGAAGTCGCGCGGTCCCGCAACCGCGGCGATCACTGCACCCGATGGACGACTGCTGACAATCACGATGAACGAGAAGTTCAAAGACCGCGCGTCCGTGAAGCAGGCGGTGCGCGACTTCGCCGCGGCGCAGGGCAAATCCGTGCTCATCCAGAAGAAGACGAACGGCGGCAACAACTTTGTGTATGTGTGCAAGAGCAAGACCCGGTGTGATTTCTACGTGAAAGTACGCCGCACGATGCGCACGACGACGACGACCCACGTGGTCTGGGATTTCCACACCGATCACGGCCCCGAGTGCACGGGCAAGCCGCTGAAGAAGCGCTACCCGCCAAGAGGCTCCCAGGCGCAGTTTGGCGAACTCGACACCCCGCCGGTCAAGTCGGCCACGGTCACGATGAAAGACGGCTCCACGCTGACGCTGTATGAGAAGCAGGAGTTCGCCACGCGCACGGAACTCAAGGACTTTGTACACGACTTTGCGCTTGCGCAGGAGAAGCGCGCGCGCGTGGACCGCTTGTCGAGCGGCGGCAACAACATCACGTTCATCTGCACGAGCCAGACGAAATGCAACTTTAAGGTGCGCACGCTGCGCTCCAAGAAGACCCACAAGCATTACGTCAAGTCCTTCGAGGTGAATCATGGTGGTGAGTGTTCGGGGAAACCTTCGGTCACAAAGCGCCAGGTGCTCAAGCATCTCCAGAAGATGGACGCGAACCCGACGCTCGCGCTCTCGGGGGCGGACGTGCAGGCGATGGTCAAGAGTCTGCAGGGTGTCGAGGTGACGTCGCGCGTCGCATCGGATGCGCGCTACGAGTTGGTTGGGAAAGTGCTCAAGGACGCGATGACAGGCATCCAGAAGCTCGAGTCGCTGCTGTCGCAGTTCCAGGCGCTGAACCCGACGTCGGCGACGCAGATCGAGTTTGACGAGGACAGCACATTCAAGCGCGCGTTCTTGAAGCTGCCGTTCGCGACCCAGGTCCAAAGTCACAGCGCGCGCGTGCTCGGACTGAGTACGTGGGATATGGGGCTCTCGAGCAACTTCCGAGGTATGATGCTCGAGTTGGTTGTGAAGGACAGCAACGGCGACGCTTTCACGGTCGCCGTCGCGCTCTGTGATGGGAAAAGCGCCGAGAGCTACGTCTGGTTCCTGAACTGCTGCGTCATGGGGGGAATCTCGTTCGACGCGCCGATGTTCTGCGACCGCAACTCGGCGATTTTGAATGCCGTCGAATCGCTGCCGATCCCGTTCACACTCATCCAGTGCACGCAGAATCTGATTGCGAACATCGAGTTGTCGATGCCACAGCCATTGCCGAGCGATGTACGTGCAGAGATCCTGCGTGCGCAAGATGCCGATACGGAATCCGAGTACAAAGCAGCCCTAACAGCGTTGGGTGCTATGAACCCGCAAGTCACCGAGTACCTGCGCAGCACGGACCCAAACACGTGGGCCAAGCACTGCTACCTGAAGAGATTCCCGCTCTACGGCTGTCAAAGCGCGTCGCTGGTGTCGCCGATTTCCGAGACTACCTCTCCGACCTCGAACTCGACGCGCGAACTGGGTCCGTTCGAGTTCTTCCAGAGCTACATGGACCGCTGCATGAAGTCCCTATACGAAGGCAAGCGCAATGCGCGAAACTGGACGAATTCTGGACGCACGTTGACCGCATTTGCAGAGAACGCACTGAAGAAGCAGGAGAGCGAGGCGCTGGCGTGCCGCGTGGTGCCGAGCGACGACGAGAGCGGCATCGCGTACGTGTGGGACACGCGCAGTGCACTGCCGAAGAAGCGCCGCGTCAATCTGAGCGCGGGCAACTGCACGTGCTCGTTCCTGGAGCAGCTCGCGTTGCCCTGCAAGCACATCGTGGCGGCCGTGAACTTGTTCAACGGCGACGGCGCCACCTGGGATATCTCGCAGCTCTGCCACCCGATGTACACGGCCAAGGCGTACTTTGAGGTCTACGGCCAGGTGAGCCCGATCGACATCCCCGTGGAAGAAGAGCTCGTGCGCAACCTGCTGGTGAAGATCGCGCCGAGCGCCACGTCCAATCGGTGCTCCGTCTGTCACGAGATCGGCCACAACAAACGCCGCTGCAAGAGTGTGATCGCGATGGAGATGGTGGGATCATCAACTGATGACAGTAGCACTAGTTCGACAGTACAAGACACACAAGACGCTGTCGTCGCCTTAATTTGATCGCAGGCCCAAACCACATATGGTGATGAAAACCATGCCTTTTTGTTAAATCGAATGAAGATCTTGTACGTATGCGGGGCGTCAGCTGGCGTCACAACCTTGCTATTCACATGTCTGAGCAAAGAACTAGCACAAATTTGCCATAGCTTACACGATCCCACTTGCCCCACCACCTCCATTGCCAATAGAACTGGCCGTCGTGGAAGAACTTGGACAGCGGCGCTTGTTGTGGCCGTACGCGTGGCAGAGCGAGCAGCGGTTTGTCGGTCCCACAGGCACGACCTGCACTGACATGTTCCACGACAGCTCCTCCTCGAGCGGCATGCTCACGGGACTCACCTGGCCGTACACGTCAAAGTACCCGCGCGCCAGGTACATCGGATGGCAGAGCTTCGCGATGTCCCAGAGCCCGCTGCTGTTGTTGAAGTAGTTGGCGGCTGCGACAATGTGCTTGCAGGGCAATCCGAACTGATCCGCGAACGGGCACGAGCACGAGTTGGCACTGATGTTCACGCGTCTTCGCTTCGGCACGGGGCTACGCGTGTCCCACACGTATGCGCTGCCGGTCTCGTCGTCGTTGGGGGTCACGCGGCACGCGGACGCGCGCAGACGCTGCTCTTCGAGGACGCTCTCGCCATACGCCGTGAGCAGCTGGCCGGAGCGCACCCAGTTCTTCGCGTTGCGTCGGCGCTCGTAGATCGCTTGCATGCAGCGCTCAATGTAGCTCTGAAAGAGGTAGATCGGCCCTTTCTCGCGAATTGCAGCGTCAACCACAGCTGAAGACGGCAAAGACGTAGCTGGTGGCGAGGAGTCTCCTGCTGGCGTCACCAACGCTGCGCTCTGAGCGCCGTACAACGCGTACTTGCGCAGGTAGCAGTATTTCGCCCAAACGTTTGGATCCATGCGCTTCAGGTGCTCCGCGACCGGGAGGTTTTTCGCGCTGAGCGTCGAAATGAGCGTCTCGAACTCCTCGTACGTGTCGGCAGCCTGCGCGCGCAGCACGAGGCTCTGCACATCTTTGGACATGGGGACGAGCTGGAGCTGCTGCTCCATGTTCTTCAGCAGGTGCTGTGTCGACTGGATCAGCAAACACGACACGGGCAACGACTCGATCGCCGTCAACACCGCGAAGCTGCGGTCGCAGAAGATCGGCACGTCCAGAGAGATGCCACTCGAGAGGCAGCAGTTGAAGAACCACGCGTAGTTGTCCGCTGTCTTTCCGTCACAGAACGCGACGCAGAGTGCGTAGCTTTCGTTGTTGCCGTCCTTGGCGACGAGCTCCAGTGTCACGCCCTCGTAGCCGCTCGCCGGGCGCAACTCAAAGCTCTCGAGCCCCAGGATGCGCGCGCTGTGCTTCTGGATCTGCGTCGAGTATGGCAGCTTGAGGAATGCGCGTCGGAGCGCACTCGCATTATACGCGTCTACCTGGATCGACGAGCTCGGGTTCTGCGCCTGGAACTGGGAGAGCAGTGCCTGCAGCTTCTGGGCCTCGGTCATGGCGTCGTCGACCGTGGTCTTGACCATCACGGACGCTTGGGTCGTCACGCGCGAACTGGTGGCGCCACTGCCCTGGATTTTGCTCACGATTGTCTGCGCCTCCGAGCCTGTGAGCGTGAGTGTCGTGTTGGTCTCGGACGCCGTGCGAATCTCCTTCATCACCTGCTTCTTCGTGATCGACACCTTGCCCGTGCACTGGTCACCATGATCTGTGATCAGCGTAGTGATGTAGAACGCGGTCTCACCTTTCTTCTTGGAGCGCAGGATGCGCACCTTGAAGTCGCACTTGGTCTGGCTCTTGCACACAAATACGATGTTGCTGCCACCACTCACCGTGCGGTCGATCAGCACGCGCTTGCCCTGCGCGAGCGCGAACTGTCGGATGAAGAGCTTGCCTTGCTCGCGGGTTTCGAACTGCTGGTACTGGTAGAGTGTGATCTGGGCGCCGCTCTTCGACGTCACAGTCGCCTGCTTCGGGTTGCGCACGACCTTCTTTGCCTCAACCTTGAGGTTGTTCACGCGTCCCTTGGGGCGTCCTCGGCCGCGTTTCACGGGCGCGGCAAGTGACGCGGCGGACACAGGAGGCAGCCCATTACGCTCACTGTCCATGACCATCGCCTCTATTGCGTCTCCGTTCGCACTCTGCTGCTCTTCTTGAGCGGCGCTGCTCTGGCTCCCTACGCTGTGCAGGAACTGACGCACGACCTCGTGCGGCCGGTTGACCTCGGCCGAGATCGCCATGAGCGTCCAGCCGAGCTCGCTCAGGTTGCGGATCTGCCGCTCCTCGCCGAACGAGAGCGACGGCGGAGCAGTCGACATGGCTTGGAGAGCTGCTTGATGGACGAAGAGCTACGCTGTTAAGGTTATCAGGGTGCCCTCTTTTGCGCTTCTCTCTTTTGAAAAAGTTTCCCCCCCCACAGCGCGCTATTCTTTGCTGGATGGCCCCGCATTTCCCGCCCTCATTTACTATAATACTAGCCAAGAAAATTTTGAATATTACATGTACGAACATGAGTTGTGAGGCTACGAATTTCAACAAGAGTGATGTCCTGAAAAACGCATTGGTTTGTGACAAAAGTAGCAGCTAGGAGTTTGCCAGTTTAGAGATACAGGCAAACCCCCCAAATTGAGACACCACTAAAATGACATACCCTTCCAAAAC
>JALBZZ010000193.1:0-49586 GCA_038051095.1 Globisporangium irregulare
CCCCCCGCCCCCCCCCCCCCCCCCCCCCCCCCCCCCCCCCCCCCCCCCCCCCCACGGGCTGGCTCTGATTGTGCCGTTTGTTGATGGCTGATGTTGCTGTTGCGACTGTAGAAAAAAGCGGTCGAACCGGAGGTCGCGACCCAGTTCGGGTACTCGCTCGCAGGGCTCTTGCACTTGTATCACGACTACATCCTGTACAAGTCGACGAAGAGCGCAGATGACAAGCCACCAAATGCGGTTGAGCAGTACGTTTGTTGTTTATCTGCGTGCTTGAGTGTGCTTCATTTGGTCATGGAGCTTACTTGATGTGTGTCGTCCGTATGTGCAGACTCACGCGCTTGGTCCGCGTTCCGCTATCGCTCATCACGCACACGCAAGTGCTCTCAGAGGTGCTGGCGAAGAAGATTGGTGGAGAAGTCGGCAAGTGGAGAATGGTATGAAAACCATGCTCTGGGCGTGTACAAACGATTGATACTTGGTAGGCACTGATCTGTTGCCGCTGCGCTTTTGGTATTTCGATAGATCGTCTGGCTGGAAGTCGTCAAGGGTCTGCTCCGATTGATTTTGCTGGTGCAGACGCGCCGATCGATGCTCATCAAGGGCGGAAAGGTGCGCTTGCTTTTATGCTATGCTTGTCACTCTTTATTTGAAAGAGCCTATAGTTCTAATGCGTGTGTATGTGTATGTGACATTCTGGGAACAATAGTACAAAGGCGTGGAGACATCGCCGAAGCCATCAGCGTTCGCGCGCTTCAAGAAGAACTCGGCGGACAAGCGCGGCTCGCGCACTGGCAAGACCTTTGGGAAGAAGAGTGAGTATTCGATATTATCTAGCTACTGTGGTGTTTATATTTTTTATATTGCTGCAGCTTCATTAACGCGTCTGTCCCTCTTCTTCGTGTTTGCTCACGCATGTAACTTCTCCAGCTGAAGAACCAGTCCCAGAGGAGGTTGCCGCGACCTCGACAGCGCCAAACACGGTCACATTCGAGGTACGAAATTCTCTGTACTCCCATCGATATCGAGTGGCCTTTGGCGTTCATAAAAATCTCATATGCGTTTTTCTACCTTGATTAGGACCATTCGGCTGTGATTAGCAAGGTACCGCGCGAAGACCTTCTTCTCGGCGGCGAGGTGCTCCATATTCTCCGACCTGTCGCGTACGCGCTTTTGCGCATTCGCCGCTCGGAGGAGTCATGGACACCAGTGGTTGTGTCGTTTTTGATGGAGATCTCGGGGTGCGTTATTGCTTTAACCCCTGCCGTTTGCTTCTGCCGATAAACCTGATACTGACTGAGCGACTGACTGACTGAAATGCTTTGCTCTTACTTGCCCAGCTTGTGGATGTCCAATGCCGCTCTCAAGCCAGCGGCGGCTGCTGCTGGTACGGAGGCAAAGCCTGTGGAGAAGCCCAGTCAGAAGGTACAAGACGAGCTGGCAGCGAGAAAGGTGCGTTCCATGTTTGCGTCTCAAAAACCATTTTGCTTCATTTTTGTTGAAGTGTGGGTTAACATTGTTCGATTGTTTGCAAACGTGGTTGCTTTTGACAGATGGCGCTGCTCCTCTACTTCCTCCGCGACCCAGTGTTCGCGTCGGTCACCCAGCCAGCGACTGGCAAGGTACAAACCACATGTCAAATCATAGATGGTCTGGAGCTCGCTGGCGCTGACCTTCATTTCTTTCTTTGCTGCGATTGCTCTTTCCTCCAGGCGTGCGACGTACTTGACTACGTGCCAGTGGTAGGCCGCGTTGTCCGCTTTGCATCGACCAGCGTGATGAACTACTACCACCAGTTCCACTTCTACACGTCCGCCTCGTAAAAGCCAATCCAACCAACCTGGAGTCGAAGCGCCCCAGTCTGTCAGTTCAGTCAGCAGTCGGTCGATGTTCCTTCCATTCGTGTTCACCTCGCTTGTGGGAGTTGCTCCCTATTCAGCAAGTTCTCCTTTTTTCTCTCATTCACTCTCGCTTGTTCTTGGCTATCAAAGAATAAAGACGAAACGTGTCCATTTTGACTTCGGTCCAAGCTGCTCTGTCTATTGGATATTTTGTGTTGAGCTTCAGCTTGAGACCCGCGTGTAGAAGAGAATGTAGGCACTCGACAGGGTCTCCTCTCGAAATATGTCTTCATCGACTGCTGTCACGATGTCGTCGTCCATGCGGAGCCATTGCGCTGCTGATTCTCGATCTTGCTGCTGATTCACGTACGCCACGTAATGCCCCGAGTCGATTGAGTTCCCCAGATGCGCACACACCGCGACGAGCTTGTAGATCACATGCTGCGCTTCATTGCGCACGAACATGTTCTCCGTGATGTCCAGCAGGTCATCGCTTGGGAAACTCACGGGCGTGCCGATCTTCTCGAGCTGCTGCAACCCCCACCCGGACGACTGCTTGAAGCGCTGCAGCTGGATCACAAGCACCGGTGGCGCGCGCTGGAAGAGCACCTGCGTGATGCGACTGGTCTTCATGTGGCAGTAGCCCTCGCAGAAAACGCGGTTCTCGTCCACGAGGTGCTCGGCGTGGCGGTGCGCTTCCAGGCAGCTCACGAGAGATTGAGAGCTCGCATTTGCGTTGACAGTGAGCGAGAGAACTCTACAAGCATCAACACGCGCAAATCACAGAGCGAGGACAGTATAACAAAGAGCGAGGTTCATCATCTACAGCAGGCATCCATCACAACAAGAAGCCGACAACGCTTTACCGTAGTTCTTGGTGCAGACACGTCAGGTTCGCGCAGCTGCAGCACTGGGAGCCACGCACGATCTGTCCGACAAAGAGGTCGGTCACCACCGAGTTGTTTTGCTTCAAGAAGCGCTGCCAACGCAGATCGCCAAGCCCAGCTGATTGCCACAATTTGCACACAGAGCACGATTAGTGAGTAACCAATCTCGCAGATGCCCATGATACCACACAAACTGCGCCACTTACACACGACGTCCGTGTACGAGCGCGGGTCCAGCGGTTTGCATTTCTTGAGCTCTCGTGCGAAAAACTCCTCCCCCTGTCGGAAGTAATCCTGCTCCTGGGGGTTGAGAGGCGGCAGTGAAGAAATGGAGGGAGCAGCGCTGCTGCAGCGCACTGGAAGCAGCAGTTCGTGGAGCAACTCGAGTAGGAACGACAGAAATTCCTAGCAAAAGACGTCGGCTTATCAGCACAATTGTCCACCCAAGACGGCCAGCAACTAACTACACAGCAGACAACACCACAGATAGAGGGTACGTACCTCTGCGTCCTGCTGCTCTTGCTGCTCGCGTTCCCCTGATACCAGATCCGTGCATTCCCTGGTCGTTTCAAGAAACGCGCGCACCTGCGCAGTCATTGTCTCTCGATCCACATGGCGCACGGGCTTCTTCACCGCACCATTCGATCTCGTATGTTCGTTACGTCGCCTTCGCTTCACAGACGTTCCTCCACTATCGTACGCAGTCTCTCCATCTTCACCGTTAGCTCCGTCTCTGGCACTGTCTCCGTTACTAAGCGCGGACGACGCGGGGGTGAGCGATTTGAGTAGCTCCAAGAGCGTCTTCGCCGTTTGCAATCGCAAACGCTGCTTTTCGCGACTTCTATCATCACCACCCGCGTCCTCGCGCTCGCTCTGTAGCTCCTGCAAAACCTCTACCTCCTGCTGGATGCTTGCGTGGAACGCGGGAAGCACCGCAAGACACTGCAGAATCGCGTTCACAAAGCACGTGTTGCCGACGTTCACGAGCCCCACGGCATCAGTTGCTGCAGGCGTCGCGTGGTTATTATTTAGTGCCAGCAGCGACGCTCTCTTTGGTAGTCTGTAGTACTCGTCTCCCTTCTCTTCATTGTCTTCATAGCTGCGCATCTTGCGACCGCGGTCGCCATCGTCGTCGTCTTCACCGCCGCCAAGGCGCAGGAATACCGGGCGGCTGCCGATGCGCAGGCGGCGCAACGGACTGTTGAGCCAGAGTGCCATGAGCCGCAGCAGCAGGTGCTTGAACGCGCTAGCCACCGGCAGCGGAAGCAGCCACCACCACCACCACGAAGAGCTACGCGCGGTTGATGTGGACGTGGTGGAGCCAGACGAAGACACAGAGGAGGACGCGGAGGTCCGTGGCCATCGCGCCATTGCTCCTTTCTCGTTCGTTTGGCTGTGTTGTCTGTTGTGGGCTTCGTGCCGTTTTTCATTTCGAGAATGTATGTCGGCCTTTTGCTTTTGCTTTTGATGATAATGCAAAGTCATCATGTATCGGTTTAGAAAGGTGCTCAACATTGAACCATTCAGGTTGGCTGGTTGTCAAAACCTGCAGCATAGAAACAGTTGACACCACAATCAAAATGGCGGTGGCAAGGATGGCGCTGCCACGCGCGACGCTGCTGCTCAAGCGCGCTAGCACCGGACTCCGAACAACACCAGCGCAGGCTCCCTCTAGATTGTCGCGGACAGCAGCAGCCCCTGCCGCTGCTGTCTGCTCAGTCCCAATCGCCTCACGGCGGAATTTCAGCGCGCAATCTGGTGCGAGGTGCGTTTTGCTTTGCATGCTGGTGGCAATGGCGGTTGATAGAAAAATCTCTTCTAATGTAGATGCTCCTTGCTCGGTGTGTGTATGTACACTTCATAGCCCGCCCGTGAGCAACAAGCGCGTGCACGAGACGCCGATCGTGATGAACGGCGGCGCGCGCTGGATGGGCTGGCTGGGCAAGGCGAGCGCCACGCAGATGTACTGCGCGCTGCTCTTCAGTGCCAACATGGTGGTTCGCGCCGACCCCACCGTCGACATCTACGAGGTACTGCACGCACACCGCGTTTGCGAGCTCTGCTGGCAGGCTGCACAGCCCCTGACAGAGTCTCACTCGTTCACTATTGCTCCTAAAATGTAGGTGGCGGCGGCCGGTGGCGCGATCTCCAGCGCGTCCGCGTGCGTGTTCTTCGGCGCCAAGCTACTCTGTGACCGCGTCGTCACGGACATCGTGTCGTTCCGCAACATCGGTGATAAAGGTATTGCTGCTCATTTGTAGGACAGTGTCCTAGAATTGTTGTTGGTGGTGTTAGGACCTATTGCCTAACAAGTGTCTGTGTATGTTGTTTGTTGTTGCGTGTTTGCTTGCTTGCTCGCGCAGACGAATTTGTGCGCATCTCAGTGCTTGGCGCTGTCAAGAAGCAGAGCTTCAGCGTGGAACCCACAGGTGCGAGTGGACTAATTAGAATCCTTTTTTACTTGGTTTCACTATGGGTGTTCTCACAAATACACTCCCAACATATTTGCTGTCATCCTGGTAGACATCAAGCTCCTAGAGCACGACGGCAAGGACACGTACAAGTTCCAAGTAGGCGAGCGCCAGCTGTCGCTCGACACGTCCCGTGCGGGCAGCTGCGTGAACCGCAAGGCGCTGGAGATCCTACTGCAGGGCAAGCCGCTCGTCACGCGCAAGGGCAAGCAGAGCAAGAAGCCCCGCGCACCTCGGACATAACCAGCCAGTCAGTCTCGAGCTTTTGGTTAATCTCATACACAGCACAGTACTAGTATCCGAAATAGACAGCAAGAGAAGACATGGTGCTGCAGCAAATGAGTTTCCATTTTGCTGAAAGTGTACCCACAAAAAAATGCCATACCAAGCAACGAAGTGTCTGATTGGCTTTGTTGGACACAGCCAATGGCCACGGCGATCTGAAATCGCATGTATTTTTGGGTCTGTGTCGTCAGCATGTATGTCGCTGGCAGGTCTCCGCAGTGCAGGCTCACTGATTAGCCTACCGTAGCAAGCGAGTGGGCAACAAGAGGCATAAGCATTCCAGGTGCAATCTACCCAATCTCTATTCCCTTTTCTCCCACACACATTTTTCAGTGCGATTCACGACCAGATTTGGATTGAAAAAACATCTCAATGGCAGAAAAGTGAAAAGAAATCGCAGCAGTACTTTCTGGCTTTGAATTTGGCTCAGAATTGACTACCTAGTGATTCAGGTACTTTTAGTCTTCACCTTTGACTTGGCTTCATTTTGGCTAGAACCATTTAGATCCTGCAGCCAATCAGATGGGTTTGTGCTATCCAATCAGCTTCGTCCAGCTTTGTTCTAGCCGCCTGAGCGCTTTTGAAAGAGAAGGCCCCACGTGGTTGACGAAACGATTATGGTCGCCAATCCATACAAAACTGTCACTCTTCTCTATTGCTAGTCTCATTTTGATCAAAGATAAGCTTCTTAGACCACTTGCATGTAACGTAACACGTTATTTTTTATTTGCCAAGAGCAGCAAAAAAGTGGAAGTTGCTCAGGTTGGTGGGTGTAAAACCAAAAACTCAGATTGTTTAGCCAAGCAGGATGTTGCTCGATTTTAGTTTTGCCAATGCAGAGATTTTGGCTGATCAATGTTCATGTCAAAGTAAAAGCGAGCGTAGAATCTGTTGAGCGAGTTTCTTTGATCTCAGATCAATAGCATGCGCAAGTGAAAAGAGAGTGTGCGCGAATTATTCACAGCAAACAAATTTTTCACACTCTTGGGATATCTCTTACTTGGGAAACGGCCGAAATGCCCAGCATGTGAAACGCACAACTTGCTTTTTTGCAGGTGCGAAATACAGGACAAATCCTGCAGATTGCTGCACTGCAGTGTTGAGTCCGCTCTTGTGTTGTGTTCGAGTTGATCTAGATGTAGAAAATTGCATGAGGTCACTTGATTGAATGCGATTCCCCAATTAGTTAGAGATTGGTGGTTATTTTAACCCAAAAGAGGCTTTGTTTATGATGGAGAAGGTTGGCATTTTTCCGTCAAAATGCAATGGAAAGGATTGTTATACTAAAAACTGAGCTGGAGCCACTCCTCTCTTTCTTCCTGATCGCTTGGATGGAAAATTGTTGGCTCTGCAACCAACGTACGGTAATGCATTAGGTACTGTCAGGCTAAATTTTGACTCGGAGGCTGATGATAGTCAACTGATGATGGATTTATCATCTGCTCTTTCGTGTCAAAGAATATGGTGCCCAATTGGATTTGTTGAGCAATTTTAAAAATGTCAGATTCCACAACTGCGAAAGAGAGTATTGGACAACAGCTGAATGAAACGGCTTTTGCTTTTTACAAGTTTGCAAAAAGCAAGTGCTCAGGCGAGTTTTCCCAATGAAGCAATCTAGATGCAGAAAAATCGCATGAGGTCTGCAGTTCTCTATTCTTTGGCAAACAGGGAAGCGATGGATCGCTCGAGATTTGGGTAGCAGCAGGATAAAAGAGACTTGTTTGCGGTGAAGAAAGGTCTTTGAGGCGAAAGGAATTAAAAACCGAGCCAAACCAAACAAACAAGACCCTTTTGCGCTTGGTTTGTTCTCTTGCAGGAGCCATTCGAGGCAATTTTTGGTTGAGGTTGTGAACCCATGTGGCGGGTTGTCGTTTGTCGTCAAGCCAGCTGAAATCAACAAATAAATTCGCCCAAGCGACAAAACCCTCTCAAAACCGCTTGCTGAAAAAGCTCTCGCATTTTCGTCCTAGCAAGAGGCGGCATACAAACGTCCATACAAAACCAATTGGCAATGGTACAGGTCGGATAGGTAGGGCTCGGGAAGAGCCATCCTCATCCTCACGGTCAAAATTTTCGGCGTGGAAAAAAGAGCGGGACTGTTTGACTTGTTTCTGGCGCAAAACTGTCAAAACCACAAAAAGCAAAGTCAACAAATCACAAGTTGCCCATACAAATGTCAAGTGCAGACAAATATTGTCGCTTGGGGGTTGTGGGTCAGACAAGTCAGATCTGTAACAAACGTAAAAAAAGATGGCACACAAATTTTGGTGAACAGCCTTCGTCTGCAAAGCAATTGCTCTTGTGCTTGTTCTTGCTTGCGCCTGCTTGCGCCTTGCTTGCCTTCCTGCTTCTCTTGCGTGTTAGCTCATCGCCAGTATTGAATTCTCTCAGGCCACAGCAAAGCAACAGGCAACAAGCAACATCCCGCACAGCCTATTTATATAACCGGAAATCATAGAGCGAGCCAAGATGCTGATGATTGAGAAGCGCTCCATGCCCAAGATGCACATGCTCACGCCTGCCGCGTTCTTCACGACGACGACGGCAACAGCAACATGCGCGTCTTCTTCCCACATGGCGACAACAAACACAGCAACAACAGCAACGACCCCGACGCGCAAGCGCAAGGTGATCGCGGATGACGCGGTGGAGAAGCGCGCGCGTCGTACGTGGTCGGAGCTCGAGTACGAGGAGATGCTGGAAGAAGCCACGCTGTTGCGCGAAGAGCTCGAGCTCATGGTGATGGTCGCCGCTGACCTCTGCCAGGACCTCGCGTGCGACCCGGCGACCGCGCGCGGCTTCGCGCGCCTGCTCGCGTGCCACGAGCAGCTTTTGGCGGCCGCGCAGGACGTGACGGTGCGCGAGATCCGCGAGATGGTGCAGCAGATGGCGTCCATGATGCAGTATCTCTGCCGCGCGCACTACGGCCACTTCGCGCTCGTGGACATGCAGGACCAGCTACGCGAGTGCCGCAACCGCTTCATGCGCTTCATCTGCCAGTACGCAGTCATGATCGGACTGCACAAGTGAAGCTCGCTCACACAAGTCAAGCCAAGCCAAGCCAAGCCACACCCACAATAGATAGATAGACAGACCAACCACCACACCCACACCCAGAATTATTTTATGCACCCAAGGCACATGTAGACGTACTTCCCCAAGACAATCAACCACACGCCATGCAATACAGAAGACAGAACATCATCGTGTACCATACCATCACCACTTCTCTCTCTCTTCATTTCAATTGCTTCGTTGTCTCTGTATGTGTGTGTGCCTTCTTGCTTCACTGTCTGTCTGTCTATAAAAGCGAACAGTTAGTTACTTCGCCTCCTCACTCTGTTGCTGCTTCTCGCGCACGTACTGCACGTGCACCTGCTCGAGCACGTCGCGGCAGGGCACGACGGCGCGCAGCTTGATGCACATGAGGAACGCGCCGGCGAGCTTGCGGTGCAGCGAATATGCCTCCTGCGGTGGCGGCGTCAGACGGCCCTGCATGAACGTCTCTGTGTGCTGTGCCAGGCGCTTCGTGAGCTCGCTCTTGTGGAAATCGAACGGCTCGTGCGACCGGAAGGGCTCGCCAACCACCATGCCGGCGCTCATGTGCGCGCGCATCATCGCAGGGGACTCGTCGCCTGTGAGAAACTTGAGCTGGATCGAGTAGTCCTTCATGGTCGCTTCGTCGCTGTTCGCGGCAGCCCACACGATGTTGAAGTACTGGTCCACAAAGCTCTTGTCAAAGTCGCGCGCCGCGCCAAAGTCGATCAGCCCAATCTTGTCGGTCGCCGAGTTGTACATGAAGTTGCTCCAGTTCGGGTCCGTCTGCATGAAGCGCCAGTCGAAGAGCTCACGGATCGTGAGCTCCAGGATGCGGCGCGAGATGCTGTTGCGCACGTCCTGCGACAAGTTCACGACCTTGTCGACCGCCACGCCCGAGATGAGTTCCGTGGTCAGCACACGCGCGGTGCTGAACTCACGGTGCACGCGCGGCACGATGTACGCGTCGTCCATGCCGCTCTCGTGAATGAGCTTGCGGAAGCGCTCCTGGTTGTCTGCCTCGGCCAGGTAGTTGCACTCGGCCGTGAGCTCCTCCTGGCCTACGCGGATGATCTCGTCAATGTACAATCCGCGCGGAAGGATGTTCGTATACGTCACCAGACGCTTGAGGTTGAGCAAATCGCTTTCGATGCTGTCCGCCACGCCCGGGTACTGGATCTTGATCGCCACGCGCTCGCCGTTGAGCAACGTCGCGCGGTGCACCTGTCCGATCGACGCGGCAGCGATCGGCACATCGTCGAATTCCTTGAAATGCTCGCGCCAGTTGTCGCCCAGCTCCGCCGCAAGCTGTTGGTGCAGCTGCGCCTTTGGCATCACGTGCGCGCTAATAGACAAATGACAGTACACGTTAGCCATCAAGCGAAAGTAGAAACAGCATCAACCGACAACCGCAACAGCACACGCGGGCTTACTTTTGACGCACGCGGTCGAGCGCGTCGGCAAGCTTGGACGGAATCATATTCTCGTCCTGGATGCTAAGCATTTGGCCGAGCTTCAGCGCCGCGCCACGCATCGTGCAGAGCGTCTCGGCGAGCTTCTCGACGTTCGCGTCCGAAATCAGCGCGCTGTAGGTGCCGCCCTTGCCGCCCGTGCGCACGATCTCGGTCGCGGTGCCGACCGCGAGCTTCGCCGCGAGCCCTCCAAAGCCGAGGATGCGCGACAGCGGGGACGATGGCACGTGCTTCTCCTTCCACGCGCGGTTATTCGGTGCTTCCTGCGAGAACGGCGTGGTGGGCGTTGCAGGAGGAGCCTGCTGCTTTGGCTGCGTGTGCTCCTGTTCGAGCACGTCGTGCACGGTCTGGAACTCGCTCTTCGCCTCTGTCGGTTGCTTCGGCGGCTGTTGCTTGGATTGCTCTAGCGTACCCGTTGGTTTTGGCTCAGCTGGCGCTTCGAAAGCCACTCTTGGGGGGAGACTGGACGCCAAATCCTTCTCGAGACGTGCCACCTCTTTTAGCTCGCGCTGCACCACCGTATCCAGCGTGAACTCTGGGGAGGCAGCAGGCGCTTCAGGCTGTTGCTGTTGTTGCTGCTGCTGATTCTCAGTCGCGCCGGCGGCCGCGGTGGCGTGCGCGTGCGCATCGCTCGCGTTACCAAAGAGGTGCGGACCGAGACGCGCGAGCTCGGAGGCGTGCTTGGCGAGGCGGTTCGTGGCGGTCGATAGCTCGGGACCCTGCGTCTTGGCGAGTTGCTCCGCCACTTTGCCCGCGCCCTGCAGCACGCGCAGGAAATCGTGCGACCACATTGTCTTCGTGGGCTCGCGCTTGAGGTGGATCGTGTGAGCTGCTGCTGCTGTTTTTGCTTCAGTTGCACAACGCAAGAATGGTTGTTGGATGTTGGATGCGGTTGTCTTTGTTTATGTCATTCGAAGGTGTTCGTTAGGGCGCTTTATTTGGGGGTGCTCCTAAGAGGATTTTAGAGGAATCAAATATCGCTTTTAATAGACTAGTACTTTTTAATGAGAATTTGCATTGCATAAACCTCACAGCAAACAAAATCTCATGAAATCGGAATTATGAGGGGCGCATCAGTACGATGGCAAAGCAGCGCTCATCATTCCCTTGCCGTCCCAGAATGCTCATTCCATTTTCAAGTTGGAGCCAAAGCCAAATCATCAACATCAGAAGCGTCGACATGTCGGGTGCGTGGAGAAGGCTTGCGCGTGCGTGCGTGGCATTATATGAGCGTAGTAAATTCATATCCGTGTGTACTATGCCATCCTTCATGCTGTTGATGTAGACCAAGTGAGAGCCTCGCACCTGCTCATCAAGCACAGCGGATCGCGCCGTCCAGGTACGTCAAACCCCCCTCCCCCTCTTTTCCATTTTTTTGCTGTCTGTATTGTGCTTCATATCGAAGCTCACTCCTCGCTCTGCCTGCATATGCGTATGTGTAAATAGCATCGCGCCTCTCGGACAACATCACGCGCTCCAAGCAGGAGGCCATCGAAGAGTTGCTCGGTGCGTTTTGCGAAGCGGTATCTGCTTCATATCCCCCCCCCCTGTTGCAGATCTGACTCCGTGTGTTCGTATGTGTGTATGTGTGGAATAGAGCTACGCAGCCAGATTGTCTCTGGCGCTGCGACCTTCCAGGAGCTGGCGATCCAGAATAGCGACTGCAACAGGTACTGTCATCATTTTCTTATTACAGTCTGATACTTCAAAGCTCCGACGTACTGACCGTCGTGTTCTCGCGCTCAGCGGCACGCGCGGCGGTGACTTGGGTCCGTTCAGCCGTGGCATGATGCAGAAGCCATTCGAAGACGCCACGTACGTAGCTGTTGATTTGTTTGTTCTCCATGCTGCCGTAGTGGGATCACTAATTACTGACTGGCTCTGCTTCGTTTTTTCGCTCCGATATCACGTGGAAAACAAAACGTGCAGATTCGCCTTGAAAGTCGGCGAGCTGAGCGGCGTGGTGGACACAGACAGCGGCGTCCACATCATCCTACGCACTGCGTAAGCGCTTCCAGTGCGTGAGCGAGCGCGTTTTGTGCACACAAAACGTTGTGAAGAAAGAAGAGAAAAATAAATGAGCTCATCACCAGCAATGAATCAATCGAAGACGTGCGAGTGTGTAAGTATGTAGTGCGACTGATTGCTATTGGGCAAAGCAAAGCAAGAGTGAGCGACTTCATACTCAAAAGCATTTGGTAAAACGCGTTCACAAATATGTCGTTCGCTGTATGTAAACGTGTGCCTTTATAACTCATCTTCACTGTCATTTATCATTCATCAGCCTTGTCTCTCTGTTTCCTCTATCTAGCTGCGCGCTCATATTCATTCGCATCCTAAAGATCGCGCGCGCGACTACTCTCTGCTTTCTTTTTCTTCCTCTACTCCTCAGTTGGCTGTGCTCCCTCGACGGAAGCTGAACGACTTGAGCGAGAACCTGCGCGAGAGCTGCCGTCTTGGCGACGATCCCGTGGTCGTGGTCGACGCATTCGACGTCATGCTGTCGCGCGAGCCGGATGACTTGGCGCTGCGCATGTACACGCACGTGCCGTTGTCCACGCGAATGCCCCACTCGCGGAACTCGGGGCCGGTGGCCGCCGCGAGGAACTCGTTGAGCTTCTCGACGCGCGCGCTGATCGTCGCCTCGGCGAAGTTGCCAAAGATGCGCTTGCTGGGCAGCTTGGGCATGCTGCCGCGGCGCTGGTACCCGTCTCGGAGTTGCAGCATGTAGACCAGATCCAGGAACATGCTGTACCGGTGCCAGGCGTAGAGCACGCCCCGCGAGTCCGTGTCGATCTCGAGCTTGTACTCGACAAAGCGTCGGCCCTCGTCCGAATAGTTGATGCGGCTGTCGACCACCTGCACGCTCGAGAAATACACCTCACCGTTATCCCTGGGCTGCTCGGTGTACACGGTGGGCAATCTCACGAACGCGTCATCGGTCGTTGTGGCTCGTCGCAGCGGCGGCGGCGGTGGCGCGTCGTAGAGTCTTACCCGCTGGTGGGTCGCGACGGAGTCTGCGGATGGCGTCACCTGCATCTTTGCTTGGAGAGTCGAGATGGAGCTTGGGGCTGAGGACTGAGGGCTCGGAAGCAAGTTCAAGAGTGCAGTGTGCAATGTGCAATGCTCAATGAATGACGGACGGATTGTAAGGGGCACTTGGCGCATTGCTGATGCTGACGCCGGTGTGGTAAACCAGCCAGCTGTAATGCTACTGTGTGTCTGTTACTGCCTGACAGCCAGCGCCGGTCGGTCTGGCCGTTGCCGGTCGTCGTGTTGTGGCTCGTGCATTCGCGTCGACTGGGTGCTTACCAGGAGTTTAGATCACCTATATATCGGATCGTGCTGTGCTTCCATTCAGTCGATTGACTGTGAGTTTGGATACTGAGGACTCGTGCAATTGGCCAAGCAGTGAGTAGTCAGTGCGCAGAGTCAGAAAGTTTTGATACTTTTGATACTCGGTACCAGAGACGGGGCTATCTCTGATTGGTCGAGCGGTTGTTGTCTGCATTTCATACAAAAAATAAGTACAACACAGAGATCATTTTGGGGTGATGGGGGTATAATAAAAAAAAATGTACCGTAAATTGAAGTGAATAACGAGTGCAACGTGACGTTTTTAATTGTACCCCCGCTCTCCGATACAAGTCGAATACAGCAACCTAAAGTATCTCTTCACTCCAATCATTAGTCACACCCTCATGCGTACACTGGCGCGTTGACGAGTATTACATACACGCATGGTGTCTGAGACAAAAATACCTATCGCTTGGCACTTGTTGACACCACCATCGAGGCTCGCAAACGTGAGCCCCATTCAACCATGACGAAGAGATTTTGCCATCATCACAAACACAAACGTCAGATGTCAACCCTACAGCCAAAGAGCAGTGGTGAAGTGGCCGGTGGAGAGTGTAAGCACGAAGAAACGCAGAAACAGAGCCAGGAGGAACAAGAAGCGCGCTTTTCCTGGTTCGCAAGCTCATTCGACATCATCACCACCACTAGCCATACTTAAGCTGCTGCCGGCGTGGACCTCGCTCAGTATTCGGATCGGAACCACCCGTGACGTCGGTCTTCACGTCGTGCGTGGATGTGCTGAAGTATTAAACAACAGTCATAGGGACACAGTCAGTGATCCAGTTGGCAGAAAGACTATTATGTAGATCGATCACCCACTCTGAACTCTTTTGAAGCTTCTCCATTTTGTATTGTAGAAGGTTCTTGAACCTGAAGTGGGATAGAGCCATCATCGCGCGCACGGAAGGACTTGACAGCTTGCGTCGCGCTCCAGCAGGCTGAACCGTGGCTGCAGAGTCTTTTGCCGCGCTCTGGTTGTACTTTTGCGCCATCTCAGAGGTCTGGAATGCTGGTAGGAGAACCTCGTGGGAGTTGGCCGACAACCAGCTCGAGACCTTGTGGTGCATGTCCCGGATCATTCTGATGATGCGTCGAAGGGTGAACCGGGTTTTCCTTCGTAACTGGTAACGTTGCCAGCGGAGCAACAGCTCTGTGCGGGTCGTGGTCTTGACCGTCGTGTTTGTTACGGCGCTGGCTTGGAGGATCTTCTTCTCCACTAATGCACTGAGTTTCGACTTCAATGCGTCCACATGCTTAAAGCGATACTCGCTCACGCTAAATGTTCGCCCGTCTGGGTCGTACACAATTACGAAGTTTCGCACTTCAGGATCGATAGCACAGACGCGTGTCGTAGCTTGTCGCGGTCGATTGCATCGAGATCACAGGATAAATCGACGGTGAAGTTGTAGAGGAAATGCGGTACTTCATTCTACGTGGAAGACGAACACTCACAGCTGAAAGGAAAGGAGTTTCCTGTCGAAGTTGCCGTTCTGAAAGGTGCAGTCATTGCGGAATTTGCAGGCTCAAGACCACCACAAGCACCGAGCACACAGGAAAAAGCCATCATCGCCGCCTTCGCCCATCAGACGACAGCGATGCCAAGAGGCGGAGAGAAGAGACTCTCGAAGACGGGCACCAAGACAGGCAGCACACACACCTCGATCCCCCATGTGAGCCACAACGGCGGCGGCGGTGAGAACAGTCACGGCCCCGCTGTTATGAATCTGTCCCAACTGAAGTCGAGCCGGAGCGCTGGTCGAAGACCAAAGAAAGAGGAATGGCAAAAAAAGAACTGAGCGAGCAACAACGACTTTCTTCGCGAGCTTCATCTCCTGTGGCGCCTTCGCCGCTGCGAGCTTCGTTGTCATCTCCGGGACTGTCTTCGTCGCCGCATGCGCCACTGCCACCTTCAGAGCGAGCCACGACGCCATCCCCAGCATTCGACAGTCCAACAAGTTTGTCAAAGACTTGAGTGAGGCTGTTGCCAAGCTGAACGAAGAGATCGATGAAAAAAAGCGCGAAATCGTTGCCCAGATCGAAAAATTTGAAGGAGACTGCAAAACTTCGAGAGGACAACCTCGAGCTCCGAAAGGACAACACTGTGCTTCGAGTGAACATCGTCGATCTTCGCAACGAGAATAATGAGCTCCAAAAAAGAGTAACTCGTTTGGAAATCAACGAGAGAGTGAGTTGGGAGATCCACGCACTCAACGACATGACGGTAGCTCTTCGTAGCAGAGTCACAAAAGAATGCATGAAAGCTCACCCCATCCAGTTTACCTACTACGCGTGGAACCAAATCAAGCGCTCCGCACCGGTAAGCCAAGTCTGTGTTGTGCTTAGGCAGTTTCTGGCGATCAACGGACAGCTAGAGTTCTCCTTGGACGACTGGGACAAGTATCTCGACTTGGTTGAACGAATCACCAGCAAAAAGCACGTGGAGATATCAGTTGTGCCGAAGCTGCTCGTCGAATCGCCAAGATTGTCTCCAAGGCTGAAGTTGAGTGGCTTGAGGAAGGCGACGCCCTGGCTCTCGAGACCATTTGCTGCTCGCTGCCAAGTTGGCCGACCATGCCACACATCGCCCATTTCCTGTGCTGTAGCTGAAATTGAAGGCAGCAACCTCGCGTGTTAGAGATAGATCGCAACAGAACCAAGCGGTGCTTTTCATATTCTTTGATCTGCTTTTGATGGCGCAGATAGCTTTTTCGTTCATCTATCTGCCTGAGTGTCTACGCGCTGAAGCTCCACACACTTTGTTGGCAAGCCTGCGGCAACGCGCCACCAGCAATTCTCACAAGACTAACCAAACGCTTCTCAAATTGCAAAACTTTGACATCAACTTGTATTTGTGTGTGTGAATGAAATAAATCGTCGCTTCCTGTGTCTTCCCTCTCGTGTTCGTTGTTTCGTTGTTTTTCTTCAGCTCGTGCTCGTTCGCTCGCTCGTCTTTTTCTTCTTTTTCGCCCAATCTAATTGCTCAGGGGAAAATGTATCACCACTCAATCAGGATACTCATACACGCTGCTGCTACTTAATTACCAGCAGTGCTGCCGCGACGGAAACTAAACGACTTCATAGAGAGACGCGACGACGCGCGTGGGGAGGAGTTTGCGGTCGACGCCGTCGAGATAATACTGTCGCGCGACGACGAGTTCGCGGACTTGACGCGGCGCTTATAAACACAGGTATCCTGGTCCACGCGGATGCCCCACTGCAAGTACTCGGCGTTCGTCGCAGCCTCCAGGAACTGGTTCAGCTTCGCGACGCGCTCCTGGATGATCTTCTCGGAAAAGTTGCCGAAAAGCTGCTTGTTCGGCAGCTCCGGGATCTCCTTGCGCTTGTATCCGTTCTTCGTCTGCAATGTGGCCGCGAGGTTACGGAACGTGCTGTAGCGGTGCCACACGTACAACGTCCCGCGGGTGTTCGTCTCGATCTGGAGTTTGTACTCCACGAATTGGCGTCCTTCCCGGTACGTGATGCGGCTGTCCACCACTCGCGCGGAGATGAGCGACACTTCCTGGGAACGAACCAGCTTGGTCTGCAGCTGCAACACCTGCTGCTTCAAGCGCTCGTTCTCGCGGAGAAGCTCTGCGTCCGCGTATTCAGCGACGTTGGACGACAGCGTCGCGCGGAGGCGGTCGTTTTGCGCAACGAGCTCACGGTTCAGCTCGAGAGCAGTCTCAGCAGCCTGCTTCGCGTCACGAGCAGCAGATTCAGCTTCAGCGACCTTTTCAGCAGCCTCGGTGAGCGCGCGAAGGGTTCTTGGAGACACAGGGCCTGGAGTTAGAAAGAGGGAGAAAAAGATAGTTAGCTTCATGGTCGTGGTAAGTGAGCATCACACCAGCATCACGACAACATACCTTGGTCTTCCTTGTCGCTCTCTTCACTCCAGTCATCTTCCACAGGCTCCTACGTCAAAGTCCCCCTTAGTAATGCAGACAAAAATAAACCGATCAAGAACACATAACACGACTCTTACCGGCTGAGGATCCGCGAGCATCTCCATCTCGTCCATCTCCTTCTGTCGCTGTTGACGCTCACGCTCGAGCTCGCGCTGGCGTTCAAGATCGCGTTCACGCTCCAGTTGACGCTCGCGCTCGAGCGCAATCTGTCGCTCCCGTCGCACCTTGACCACCAGCTCGGCAAAAGCCACACGCTGCTTGCGGCCACGGTGGTGCGCCTGAATCTTGGTCACACCAGCGCGCAGTTTCTTGAAACGAATCTTCTCGAAACCGCCACGGCTGAACGCTTGCACCTTGATCGACGCAGCACGTAGCGCAATGAAATGCTTGCGGTGGACGTAGCCTCGGATCGTCTTCTGAATCTTGATCGCGTGGTTCTTCAGAATCGCATTTCGTCGGTCCTCCAGCTTTTGCAGCAAACCCGAGCTGAAATACACCTTGGATTTGCCCACAGCGAACTTGCTGTTCTTCGTGTTCGTAGCAGCCTCTGGCAAAAGCTCCTTCAGCAGGCCGACGACCATGTCCGAAGGGGTGGCATCACGCAGAGACGATGGACAAATGATCTGGAAGCGCGACTGGAACTCCGCCAAAGGAAGACGGTTAGGGAACGCAGCGCGACTGATGCGGATAGCAGCAATCACACCAGCGCAACGGAGCTGCTCGACAATCATCATGCGGTCGAACTCGTCAGGGCTCTTGTTCGCGTTTGGCTTGATGCAACGCACGTACTGAGACGCCGTCTTGTTGATCGTTTCCATCAGCTCGCCCAACTGCTTGCGGAAACCACCGGCAATCGTGTTGCCGACCAAGAAACCCTTCTGCTGACGGCCTTGCTTGCCTCGGTTGTTGCGCGCCGCAGCTCCACCTGACTTACGCTCCGCCATAGCCTCTTGTGGAGTGAAGATGCCAGCAATCACCTTGCTCGAACTGCCCTGGAGAAGCTGGGCCATATCGGTTGGAAGCGTGTCTTTGTTCTTTTCCAGGAAACCATTTCCGTTGTACGCAACATCGCCGGCGTAGTGACGGATCGTGAACAGCATCTGGTTGAACTTGCTCTTCTCGATGTTCGGGTGGTCACCGAAGGCGTCCACCACCTTGCTCACGAAAGTGATGTCGCTCGCTTGAGGACGAAGCACTTCTTCGTTCAGAAGGCTCACAATACCCATGCGACCTTCGATCAGATCCAAGATAGGCTGGTTGTCTTCGAACGTCACTAACGTGAGAGGGATGTCTTCTTCAATGTACTCCTGCTGTACCACCTTGAACACATCGCTGTTGAACTTCTGCTGGAGCTTCTCGTTGGCGTAGTTGATGCAGAGCTGCTCGAATCCGTTCGTCTCGAACGATTCGAAACCGAAGATATCCAGCAGACCGATGTGCGTCTGCACGTTGCGAGTCGAGCAGATCGCCTTGTTGATACGGTGCACCAACCAGTCGAACAGCTGCGTGTAAATGCCCTTGGCGAGCGCGTCACGAAGGTCAGTGGCTTGCTCGCTGTTGAGCGGGATCGTGTACGACTCGGAGCCTGCCGTGATCGAGCGTTCCAATAGGACGCTGCGCAAAGCTTCGACATCGGTCTGCACAAGGTGCGCCACATTCTGCACGATTTCTTCGTTCTGAACGTGACTCTTCTCTTCCGAGGCGCCTTGTACAAAGTTCGCTTCGCCCAAGTTCAAGATCGCAGCGACGATCTCAAAAATCGCGTTCTGCTCTTCGATGGTGATACCAATGATGTCCATCGCTTCTTGGGTCTCCTTCAAACACTGGACGTCATCGATACCGGTGAGTTCCGTGTCCGCGCCGACGCGCACGTACTTGTAGTTTGCGACATCGCCATCGAGACGCAGCTCGCTCTTTCGGCTTTCCGCGAGTCGGAAGATCTGGTAGAAGATGTGGTAGTTGCGTTCGCCAGCGGTCTGACCGACGACACGACTTTTCTCGAGTAAGTACGTCTCGCAACGCGCGCCGACGAGCGAGCCGAGAGGGTCGAACTGCAGCTGCGCGAATTTACCGAAGCGACTACTGTTGTCGTTACGCTTGGTCTTGGCGTTACCGAACGATTCCAGGAGCGGGTTCGACTTGAGCACTTGGTCGATGACGAGCGTGCCGCGGTCGCCGCCGCCAGAGATCGACGCGAGGTGGTTCATCATGATCTTCACGGTTTCCGTCTTGCCTGCGCCAGACTCGCCACTCACGAGGATACTCTGGTCGACCTGGCTGCGCTTCATGTCCGTGTACGATGTTGCCGAGAGCGCAAATGGGTGCGGGTCGAGGGACTCGCGAGGGCGCTCCAGGTATTGATGGTAGAGGTCCTATAGAGAAGGTGGAGAATTCATTTGTAGCGGCACTCGGTTAGTGTCCATTCTACATAGAACGGTGAACCAAGCATCGTATTAGATAACATCAATCACGTACCGTTCCGTAGAGGTCAAGCCACTGGTACGGGTTCACGGCGATACAGATTTGGCCAGTGTATGTGTACGGCATCTTCTGGGCGAAGCGCAGTTCCAGGTTGCGCAGCACCGCCGGTTCGTGAAGGTGGTTGAGCGTACACATGTCGTCCACGCCAGCAGCGGTGAACACGTTACAGATCGGCATCGCCTGGTCGGACACCTCACCTGTTTCATCGTAGCATTCATACAGGAGAGGGGAGGGGGGGGGTGAGTACACACCAATAACGAAGGGGGAGATAAAAGAGGAAGGGGAAACGCACCAGCCATCTTGGAGATCTCGGGGATGCTGACGACCTTGACGAGGCCGTCGTCCTTGTGGTATTCGCCGTCGGTATTCGACTCGAGGCGCACCTCGGCACGCAGACCGTCGTCGAGCTTGCGCAGCACCACGGCGCGCTTCCACACGAGCTGGTCGTGCGGCACCCAGACGCTCGCGCTGCCGTCGACGAGGCCGCCAGCGCCATTCTCGATCTGTTCGTCCGCCATACTGAACTGACTGCTAACTAGTGTCGTCTCTTGCTTCCCACAGACGCGAATGAGGCGCGTAGATCAATAGTCAAATAGGAGAGATAAGTAGAGAAGCGCCGCCTGCTTGCGTGGCGTGCTGCTTTCTTTCTCAGGCGCGGGCGCGAACTGTGGCTTCTCTTCCGCTGCCTGCTTCTCTTCTTCTCGACGAGCGCGCAACAGGCGTAAGAGAGAGTTGCCGCGGGAGGGGGCGGGCGTGTGGGCTTTTGCGGACAAGCAACGGAAGGGACGGCTGGGCTTTGCTCTCTTGGGAGGCAGGCAGACGACAAGACGCTCTGACTCCAAACAAAAGGGAAACACAAAAAGCGAGCCAGCAAGAAGACGATCGTTCCCTTCCCCTCTCTCTCCCCCTTTTGAGATGAGAACCGACCCCTAGCACATCTGCAGCTGGGTTTGAACCAATCAGGAGAGGGGTGACGGGAGTTGCTCCCGTTTTTGGCGAATGAATTTGAGCTGTTGGCTCGCAGATGCGCATTTGTGAGCCAAAATGAAGGTACAAAGTAACGACAAAGACAACTGCACAACAACTGTTTTCGCAGCGAGGGGTAGGCGGAGCAACACTTTACAATAGAAACTCTCTATTTGCATGGGTGTATTTGTATGCAGGAACGACACATGCTGAAAGAAAACCCCGTCGAAGAATTCGATGCACGTTCTATTCAAATTCACTGGTTATCGCGTGCTCGAGCGCAGTCATCCGAACGCTAACACTGACGAGTGTCAACTCTTTCGTATGCATGGCGCGAGCGAAACATGCTGAAAGAGAACACTGTTTGTGAAACGACACGAAGCTCCGAGTCATCGAAAGCAGTTCGATGTGCCAATTCACCCACCACCTTCGTCAAGCGTGACAACATTATCACGCGCTCGAGGGCGGCGACGACACATTATTTCGTCTACTGTGTGTTATTCGGTCAGTGCCCATCCCTTCTATGCTAACGATGAGTTGGGCGACGGTATTTGCTCATTTACGCTGGCCACGGCCCTCTAAACGTACACCAGCCTGGGACGTCACCCAGAGTAAATCCAGTATGCAAGTTATATAATATGCATAAAATAAATATTCTAAACGGGGAGTCCGCTGCACAACTCAAGCTATACAATACCCTACCCCTTGTTTTGAGATTGTCCGTTTCATCAAGGTTCTGCGGGGAAAATCGACTGAGTAATACAGGATATATCTACATTTTCGATCGTACTTGTTGTTGCGGATGATGTCTCGAACTTTGTTTGTTCGCTCAATCTTTGATTCAGTTTGTCTAGGTGGGTACTTTTTGCTTGTCGTTCTATCCTATTTCCAAAAGATGAAGCCAGTCAAATAGTTGCTTGTGAAGTTGTATCGCACATCCTTTTGAAAATCGAGGACAGAAGCTGAATTGAGCCGACTCATGTATTTTATTTTTACACAAACAGCCAAGCAAGTTTGAGCAAAAATACAAAAAAGTCCCTTGGTGGTGGATCTGTCTCAAATGTGGCTTCGCTTCAACATTGACACAGCAATTGCATCCTGTGTCCGTCCATCACAAATTGCAAATGCGTAAAGCTCATGCCCACGCGCAAGTGTGTGTGTGTGTGCGTGTGAGAGTACATACGCATGTTACCTTACGCGCATAGGACGCATAACATCCGCTACTGCGATATGTGCGCGCGAAGTGATTGTTGACCCGCCTGCCGTCTACATGGAGTCCACAGATCGATATTCTTGATACGAGTGCCGATTCATTCGATCCGATGCTGATCGTTTGGAAAAGTGACAGGTACTATGCATTTCACTGAACTCTGTGCCAAGAACGCAAAGATGTCGTTGTTACTCACGCGCTGGATATCCCTGCTGTGGCGCATGCATATCCACCGATCTCAAATGATCTCTGCACGTCCTTTACCAACAAGCGCGCTCTCACAGATTGGTATGACTGGTGTGGTGCACAAGTTGAAGAACTGCTGTCCGTCCATGTTGAAGAGCTCCTCTGTCTGTGCTATCCACCCGTTTCACACGGTGAAGGATTTCTGGTGTACTGCGAGCAGGGGTGAGTGGAGGGTGCGCGCGTGGCGCAGCACGTCCGACTGTAGCCCCGCGGGGCCGCTCACGAAGACCCCCACGTCCGCGCTCATGCCAAAGTTCTCTTGAATCTCGCTATGGATGCTGCACACCAGCTGCTTTAGGTCCGGTCGCGTCGGTGCTACCGAGAAGTTGCGGCTCAGCACGGACGCGGTCGGCGTCGGGTACCTTCTTGGCGTCTGCGGCGCCACGGGACTCGACATGTCCAGACCGGCAAACTCGAGCTCGGTCATCGCCGAACCCATGCCGCCGTCCTTGTCTTCATTCGCCTTTCGAAGGGCAATGCGACAGAGGATGAGAACCATACTGCCGCCAAGCGCAGCACCGGCCACGCACGCGAGCAGCAGCAGCACGCGCTTGAGCCACCAGACCTGACCAATCGCGCTGTCCACGTACACAAGGTACATGCACAGCGCCATGCCGCAACAAGCGCCGAGGAATGTCACGAGTGGTGCCAGGTGCGAAGCACTAGAGTACGCGTGGCGGTGCATGGACGACGGGAAGAACTTCTTGACGCGTGAGACACGATCTGATGACGATGATGTCGATTCGCGCAGCTCCTGGCTTTCTTCATCGTCCTCATCGTCGACAGACGCAGTGAGGTGCAGCCAGATCTTGGTTTTCCAGCGCGTCGATTTCTTGACCAACTCCAGCAGCTCAGCGTACGCCTCCAGGAGCTCAATGTCGCGGCAGGTCCAGATGACCCAGAGCGTCTTCGGGAATACTTTGTCTTCCTCTTCCTCATTGGAGGGTGACGACGATGGCTCCATCATCATCTCGGAGCGCAGCTGCAGGTGCTCGAGGAAGCTCAGGAACGGAGTCATGCCGCTCCCGCCGGCCACAAAGACCATGTGCGTGCACGTCCGGATCGCCGAGCCATAGTAGCCGTCCACTTTGACGGTCGTCAGCCGGTGGCTCTTGATCAGCTCGAGCAGCTCGCGCGTGAATCGACCCTGCACTTTCGCGTCTAAGTGGAACGCGTACCGGTTCTTGAGCGGACTCGAGCTGATCGTGAATGGGTGCCACTCGTTGCGACCGATCTCGTCCACCTTGATATACACGTACTGACCCGCATGGAAATCGCCCGACCCCGGGTCTCGACGCAGCTCCAGCTGCACGATCTTGTCGGAGAGCGACGCCGATGAGATCACGGTCGACTTGCCCTGACCAAAGAGCGACACGACTCTGTAAAAGACGTACACGAGCACACCTGGCACGAGCCAGAACGCCGCTGGGTAGTAGTGAAGGCATGTGAACAGCACAAAGAGCACGTTCACGCAGTGCACGAGCGAGAAGCGGCGGAAGTGGCGCCGGCGCATCCACTCGATCGAGCCCAGTGCGACGGTCAGTAAGAACACGAGCGCGACCAGTCCGGAGAAGTTGCGCACCGTCTTGTACGAGTCGATCGCCGAGCAGTTGGTGCACGGGAGCAGCTTGGCGCGCAGCTCGCCCCGCTCGATCCAGTAAACGCCGTAGAGAATGCCGTGTAGAAGCAACGCGACAACGCCGAAGTTCCCAGTCCACACGTGGTACCGAGCCGCGCGCTCGCTCGACAAGTGCAGGTACTTGTGAAAGAACGACTGGCGCGACACGAGCAGGATCGACAAGATCTAGCAAGTTATCAAGGTTGCGTGTTAGCCTACACAGCGCCATAGTGTCAGATAAACCTGCAAGTACGATGAAGCACAGCCACTCACCATAGCGTACAGTCCGTTCATGCCGAAGCTGCGTGCGGCACGCGACAAGAGCCCCGACTTGGCCAGCTTGCCCGTGTACCTGTCGATCAGGATCTTCCCCACAAAGCTGTTCATCTGCACGGCCATAAATAATGCGATCGCGAGCGCGTCCATCGAGTCCAAGCCAACGCCGATGTGCGCGCGGCGCTGACGGCGCAGCCAGAGCGCCCATTTCGATTGTTTCCACTCGAAGAACGCGCCATCATCGCCGCTCTTTAAAGCACGCTCATACCAGTAAAAGAGCACGCCGGTGATGGCAAACGGCACGACCAGCGCGGCGACAACCACTCGAGGCTCGATTTCAGCCTTCAGCTTCTTGTTGCCGCCTGCACTCAGCGCTTTCTCCATTGGATCGGCGACCAGCTGCATGTAGAGCGGCCAGCGCATCCAGCACAGTGCTGCGAGCAGCCACACGAAGCCCAACGCGAGCAGCACGCTCGGATAGGTTGCGCGCAGGTTCGCGAGTCCTGCGCAGCAATCGCGTGCGCGCTGTAGCCACGAGGCGGTGCTATTGCCGGCAAGACGTTTCTTCTTCAGCTGCTGCTGCTTTCGCCGGAGCTCCGCGTAGCGCTCGTTCTCTTCCGCGACCGCCGCCTGCAGATCTTCGTCCGTGAGGAACGCGTCGAGGTCGTCGTCATCAAAGGCGAGCTCGTCATCATCGCTGAACGTGACGGTCGTGGTGGTGGTGCGCGTTGAGGAGCTGCCGCTCGGAGACAAAGGGGCCGACCCTCCGCTGCCTACTGCTATTGCCGGCGTCTTGGGCGTCCGCTTGCGCTGCATGGCGCTCTCCATATTCCGCTCCTCTTCAAGTGCCTGCATGTGGCCCTGCTTCGCGACGGTCTTTGTGTCAAAAGCGTACAAGCTTTCGTGGTGGTATTCATTTCTCACCAGTTTACTCTACTTACAAACTACTTTGTTGATCCTAAAACGTGTTTCTCACCGAAGCCTGGTTTACAAACTACTTCATGATATAAAACATATTTTCTTCACGCGCACTTTGTGGCTATTTTCTTATGCTCAAGCTTTCACCCGGTCGAACCTAGAGAGTGACCTACAAAGTCGTGTAAAAGCACGGCTGACAGTTGTTCGTGCTGTTTATCAACCAATCAACAGCCCGTCGTCGACTTTGACTGGAGATGCACACAGTGCCTAAATATGAGATAATTCCTAGCCTAATACTCAATGTAGCTAGCGTCGTTTTTTACGTTAGGCACTACCCTAGCCGCCTGCAAGAAAAACGACACACTCCAAGTCAGGGCTATTGACTTGGATCTGTATTGAAATGGGCAAACATGGGTGTGTCATTATTAGTTTCGAGAGGCTCCCGAAACAAACAAAGCCTGGGAAGTCATAAAATGGCAAATCCGTGCAGAGAAAGTGCATTATCCCTTCAAAATCGGTAGCGTTTTTGACGAGCTTTAAAGTAACTTACTGGAGCAAAACGAACGATATCGCGGTAGACACTACGAGTAGCGTTTTAGCGTCACTTTGCAGCGATTTCTTTCGCTCACGCACGTGTGTGCAAAACAGGATGGATGGACACTTTTTGTGATTGTGGCGTCGTCCTTCACGTCGTGACAACAAACTGGGAGCCAACTCTTGTGTGCGTACCGGTACTCGCGCTTGATCAGTTTTCAATCAAGCCGCATGGAAATTGTATCAACGCTGCTGGAAGACAACTTAGAGAATAGTTTGGGAAAAAGGCTCGCTCGCTGCATCATGAGATTGTTGAGCGTTTGCAGCGTCGCGCGGGATTGCGCTCTCGCACTCTCGTCCTCCGCGCCAATCGGTGACTTTTCTCAGACGACGGGCATACGGTCGTAGATGCAGAGCTGAAAGATGCGGATTGGCCTGTTCGGTCCGTCTGCACCTGCAGACTGGTTAATAGACCGACCCAGAGCGCCAGCGATACCAGAATGATTAAGTCATGATTGATCGATAAGCCAGCCAAAACATTTGGCCCGAGAGAGAGAGCCGGCTTTTGCAAATACTGGGATTGGTTCCTGCTTTCTAGGTCAACCTTCAAACTTGACTGGGTTAACCCATTTCGAGCAGACCTGTCGAATCGATACCGAATATAGCAGGATGTCGTCGCTGATTGGCCCGCCGCAAAAGTCTGAAGAACGGAAACCAATGTGAGGGAGAGAGCCTGATTGCTGAAACCGTCGCAGCTCATACATTTGTCAAGTCAGCATGCAGAGTGACGGTCACTTCCCGCTACCTAGATCCACTCCTACAGACCAACTTGTCTAGGTTAACCTAGATCCACGTTTTGCAGGTTCTCCTGACAAGCCACATCCCGCCGCCTCTGCCCACTCTTTCTGTCTGTTGTGGCGTTGTTCAGTGTGGGAGGGGGCTGTTTTCTGCCATTTTCGCCCTAACAGCAGTTGGGCAAAGCGAAAGCAGAAAGCAGAGGAGAACGAACGAGCGCAAGCACTTGAGTGAGGACCGCCAAACAACGCGACTCGCTCCCTTCCTTCCTTCCTTCCTTCCCCTCCTCCATCTCTCCCTCACTCGCTCGCGCAGCTGAGAGACGTCGAGTGCCTCTTCATCTCTCTCTCGCTCTCTCTCTCTCGCTGTATCGACACGCGCTTTCCGCAAGTGCATTCGTTACGAGGCAGGCGCGTTCACGGCTTATTTCCTGGACGGACTGCGGTGTCGTGTTGTGTGAGGAAGCGGTCTTCATCCATCCATCCATCCATCCATCCGTCTATCTCCGTACGTGTGAGGTAGAGCGAGCAGAAGAAGCGTTCGGCTGTGAGTGCGTAATATCAGCACCGTTCATCCACTCGTCCATCCATCAGTGGCGGCGACTCGGCGCATAGTATTTAAAGAAGCAAAGATGGGCACTCCATCGAGACGAACCGAGCGCGTGCTCGCGGACGCGGCCAGCAAGATCGCCAAGGCCGAGGACGCACTGCGGACGTACAGCATGCAGCGCGCTATGGCGACCGAGAAGAAGAAGATCCTCGAGGACGAGAACGAGAAGCTGCGCGCGACGATCCTCTCGCTCGCACTGCAGAACGCGAGCGTGGACCTGCGACGAGAGCACGTGCAGCTGCGCCAGACGCTCGACTCGTACCAAACCAAGATCGACCAGATGCGCGAGATCTCGCTGCTCAACGCCAAGGTCGTCGACAGGTACGAATTTGCTTTTATGTATTGCCTTGCTCGTATGATTGTGTTGGCTGTATGGTTTCAATGGCGTCACTAACGAAATTAACCTATCTATACCTGTGTGTTTGTTAGCCGCATCAAAACCAAGCAAGGGCGTCAGTACGTCGAGTACAAGCTGCAGATTGAGACAGATATCCGAGGCACGCTTGTGCTCTGGCACAGATACAGCACATTCCTGTGAGTCTTTTATTTTATTGCTGGTGTACCATGCATACATCAACTAGGTTGTGATGGCACGCACTGACACGCTCGTATTTGGTGTTCTTGGTACCGAAAATGCCATGCGCACGCAATGTCATTTTTCACAGGAATCTCGCGGCGACACTGAAGGCAAAGAACCCGTCGAGCGAGCACGAGATCCCGGAACTGCAGACCCAGTCGCTCACAGGCTTCTTTTCGGACCAGTTGATTATCGACCGCATCGCGAAGCTGAACGAGTTCCTCGAGGTCGTGACGAAAGCAGACGAGTTCCAGTGGGGCATCCGCATGGACAAGGACACAGTCGTGTACAAGCGCAAGACGAAGCGCGCAAGCGGCGAGCGCTCGTACAGCGCCGAGTCGCGCGAGAGTATCTCGACGCTCACCATGTCGAGCCGCGATAGTATGTTCATGTCCCCCGTGCGTCCGTCGACGATCGCCATGGCCGATTCTTTATAAATGGGTGGTGAATGAGGCTGCTACTGTCTTCCTATGTGTTCGGGCTGGCTGACGTATCCAACCTCACTATTGGCGTGAGACGATCGACAACAAGACTCCGTTTTCCCAAGGCGAGTATTTCTGTGGCGAAGGCTTTTCTTGGACGAGTACGAATTTGAGAGACATGAGCCAACACGAATGAACGATCAGAAGAAAGCAGGCGACCACGACGACGGCGAGGCTGGAATAGGAAGCACAGAGAGATCGAGACGGCTAACCTGGCGGGTGGAATAGCGTAGGCATTTGCAAAATGAACTTTACAGAGAAAACAAGAGAAACAACGAGAAACAGTGAGAAGAGAAGAAAGTACGGTAGTAGACGAGAATGGTTTGTTGGCGGAGAGAGAGAACGAACGGGAGACGAAAGCAAAAAAGTTGGTGTCCTATATATGATAAAAAGATGAATGCTCACGACATTTTGACAAGCAAGGGCGTGCGGTTGGTCGTTGCTTCTGCATCCGTCGTAGCTCTCTAGAACACAAAGAGGTCATTTGGAGGTCACGTGAAAGCCTTACTTTGGCAATGACAGCGTGGGTCTCTGTCTACCGGTAAATGGGAGTGTAGCCATCTCTCGCTCAGAAGAACACTCGAAACTGAACTGGATTGGGCTGTCTGTCTATCTGTCTGCCTGCCTGTCTTCTTTCCCACAGACAGTAGTATCCTTAGCGGTCCTCTCTCCTCTTTGCTACAAAGACGACAAAGATGCAAGCAGCAAAGGCTTACGAGTTGAGATTGAGCAGGAACGCGGCGCCGTTCATGACCCAGTAAGCGGGCTTCTTCTCGGTCGGGAGGTACACGGCGATGACAAAATTGGTCGAGATACCCGTAGTCGAGAGCGTCCCCTGGCGTACCGAGGTCTTGTACACTGGACACGGATACTCGCCCTTGGCTCGCACGACATCGGCCGCGGGCAGGAAGTGCACAATCGCCATGGACGAAAACATCTCGCCGGGTCGCGCATCCTCGAGCCGTGCGCGCGAAGGCGACCAGCGCGCGCCTTCGAGCCAAAGGCCGTCTACGTATATCCCATCCGGCGGGCTTTCGATGATCTCGTCCGCGCTGTCCACGTCCATGACCGCAAACGTGAACGCGAGCGAGTCGATCGCGGTCTGGTACTTGCGCGCAAAGTTCTGTAGCGTGCCGGTCATGAACCCCTGGGGAAAGAAGAACACGTTGAGCTGAAACACCACGGGCTCGCCATGGAGCAGCCACTGCCGGAAGAACATCACACGCTCGAGCAGGTCTTTCACCCACGAACCGAGCGGCTTGAGCGACGCGAAGCTCATTTGAGCCCAGATCTGCGGGAGCTTGCCGTTCAGGAAAGCCGTGTACATGTTGTCCAGGTCCGAGGACATCACGATGAGTCCGTTGATCGCCTTCTGGATGTCCACGAGCGACGAGCGCATGCGGTTCAGCAGCGTGTTGAACTTGACGAGCTCCTGGCCGAGTACGGTCGCGAGCGAGTCCATGACGACCGTGCCAGCGACATTGCGCGTCTTGAACGTCGTCGGCCCCGCATCTTCGACCGACAGATTCAGCGGCAGACTCTCTTGAATCGAGCTCGCGAGGTCCAGTACCCGCTGGTCGTTGGATTTTCCGCCGCCTCCGCCACTGTCGCGCGGCTCGAGGTTCAGGATGATGCGCGTCATGTTGGCGCTCTCGTTGCGCTCGTACGTGACGTTGGCGTTCTCGTGCATGCCAAAGAGCTCAGGGTTGTCCAGCGCTGGTAGTGCATTCAAGTACTCGAGCAATTTTGGATGTGTGAGCACAAGCGGCACGTGGTAGTTGCCCGATGCCGAGAACGCGTAGCCGTCCACGAGCACGTCGTGTGTGTAGAAATTGTCGAGGATGCTGGTCAGACACCGTCGGTCCCAGTCGTCCGTCACGCGTCCGCCGTAGTTGATCTGGCCCGTGACGTAGCGAAGCGCGTCCCAGGGGATCAGCGGCTGCTCTTCTAAAAACTTCTTTAGACTCGCCAGCGAGGTCTCCAAGTCCGTGTCGTTGAACTCGTACTTGATATTCCAGCCGAGTGGACCGAACTTGCGCCGCTCCTGGATGATCGCATGGAAGAAAGTGAGTCCACAGAGCATTTTCTTCCAGCCGATGTCCTTCGGGAGGCCGTTGTCAAAGTTGCCCAGGTGCTTGAACGCCTCGAGCACGTCTTCTGTGATCAAAGTGTTGAACGAGCGCACGAGGTTGGCGCGAATACCCTTGGGCGGCTCGTTCGTGAGCTTAATGCCATTCTGAAGCACGGTGACGGGGAAATACGCAGCTGGGAAGCTCGTGAGGAACAACCGGAACGTGGTCACACACTCGTCAGCCGTGCGCTGTGCGAGGTCCTCCACGAGCTTCTCCAGTTTCGGCATCCACGACTTCGCGAGATGGCAGTTCTGGAGCAGCACCCAGTCCCCAGTGCCCTGGCTCGTCTCGATGAGTTTCTCGGCGCGTGGTCCTTGCCCCTGACCAAGCGAGATCAAGTGCAGCCGGTCGATGAACGCCATCTCCTTCGCAAAGCGCAGCAGCATCCCCGTCGGGTCGGCACCAGCTGAGAGCACAAAGATGCACGGCGTCTTGCGGTCTGTGTCGTTGTAAATCTCTTCCATAGACGGCGGCGCGAGTTTGCTAAACTCGTCGCCCATTTCTACTGCGATCATGCGCAGGATCGACTGGGGCACTTTCTCCTCGGCCAGTCCCTTGACAATCAGCATTTTTTGAAAAGCGTTGAGCATGGTTGCGTACCCGTCGGGACACGGGATTGTCAGGAACGCCGGATCCTTGATCCACGCGAGCCACTCGCTCCACTGCGTTGTCATGGACATGCAAATGCCTTTGAACCCGTATACTTCCTGTTTCTCCTCGCCAGATTCTGTAGATGACACTTTGTATCCAGTGACGACAGTCTCAAGCTCAGTGAGTAGGTCCCACTGCAGCTCTGAGATGCGGTCTGGACTCGGGTTCTTGAGTTGACCACTGCGACCTGTGGTGCCCGTAGCTCCCCGCAGGTATAACGACCACTCTCGTTGTGAGACCTTGCCGGAGTACAGCATGATCTTGCAGCAAATGAGCATCGAGAAGAGCACTTTGTGGATCTCAAAGAGCCCGCGGCAGATATTCACGTAGATGTACCGCGTTTGGAACGTGATAAGTGTGCTCAGCCGTTTCTGCAGGTTGTCGGACTTTGGTGCTTCATCAAAGCAAATGTTGAACAGCCGCTGGAAGAACGGCAGCGAGTACTGGTACATCGGGTCGATCAACGCCAGGTTCGCGACCACAAAGTAGATGATCGAGCCACGGGTCGCGACGCCGCGGTACTCTTCGCGCGCGCGGTTGATCTCAATCTCCGTGTTCTCGGACTCGAGCACGCGCTCCTTGATGATCCGTGACGTCGCGTTCGACGACTGGAGCGTGTCGATGAGGTCCTGGTCGTCCAGCACGTTCCCGGAGGACTCGGAGAGCTGCTTGAGGATGCGGTCCTCGATCTCCTTGAGCTGCCGCTTGTCCTGTGCCATGGTCACCACGAGCCGGTTCTTCTTCTCCTCAATGTCCGGTCTTTCTGCACGCACGACGTCACCCAGAAGCTGGTCCTCGAGCCCGTCCATCGTGACCGTGAAGTTGATTACCGTCACTTTGATGTACACCTCCGGCAGGTAGTGTGGATTTGGTAGCTTCGTCGTGAGGAACAGCTTGAAAGACGGGTCGTAGTCCACATCCGAGTCACCGAGACGGATCAGAAGCCGCCCACCCTGTTTGAAGATCGCCTTCTGGAGAATCGGCTCGAGTGATGGTTCCAGATTCTCGTCGATGTCCTCGATCAGTAGCCCTTTGCCGTTGCGAATACATGTCTCAAGCGAGCGCAGCAAGTTGGCGTTCGTCATCTTGGTCACTTCCAGACGAGCCGCTCCCGAGATTTTCTTGATCCACTTGTTCGCCTGGCCCTGTGGGTCGATCATCAGCGGCCAGCGCTCGCCACGGGTCACGAGAATCGCGTTATCTGTCGATGTCGAGTCGGTCGGCAGGCCATTCAGCTGCCAGTCGCGGATCTCCACGGGACTTCCCAAAGTGTTGGACAGACTGTAGTTCTGCGAACACGGGATGCCCAACTGCTGCGTCGACCCGACCCATTTCTCAATGATCCTCGCGCGGAAGCCTCCTGTGAAAGGGCCATAGTAGGAGATACACGCTGCGGCGAGGAACGTGTCGCCGATGAGCGCGAGGATGGATTCGCTCAGGAGCGCGACGCTCTCTTTCCAGCGCGCGCCTTCGACCGACAGCCCCGAGATGAGCTTCTCAGCACGCACGAGGCGCTTCTCGGTGATCGCAGCGTCGTGCGCGAGCTTGTCCTTTTCGTCGACCGTGTCTTTGCACTGCTTCTCCAGCCGCGCGACGCTCTCGTTCACGAGCCGCAGCTCATTCTGCTTTTCCTGTAGCACTGCGTTCGCGTCTGCAAGCATCTGGTTCATGCGCTCCAAATTCTCCTTCTTCGGCCCGACCTCCTTCGCCACTTTCGAGTACACGTCCATTGCGTGCACCCACATGCAGAGCGACGTCGCGGCGCGCGACACTTTAGAGACTACTTCGACCGACATGCCCGGGTCCGAGACACTCTTGCCAAGTTTCTTCAGTGTGGCGGCAGGGATGTTGTCCTTGTCAAAGTTCTTGAGGCGGTCGAGGAACGTCACGTCGCTCAGTACTTTCTTCGCGGCGTCCCAGCTCTGCTTCTCGTTCAGCAGTAGACACACCGCGTTCATAACCGTTTCGACCGCCTCGGGGGGCTTGGCGAACGATTTCACCTCCGTAATATCACTCTTCGACAAACTGTCGAGCGCCTTGATCGCATTGCTGAGCGCAGGCATCGCGACGTCCAGGTCTTTCTGCGCATCCGCCTGGACGATCGACACTTCTTCCGCTTGTTTTGCGACCACGGCTTCGTCCTGTGAGACCCGCTCTCGCACGACCGCAGCCGCTTTCTGGTCAACGGACACACGTTTCAGGAGCTCTTCGGCTTCAATAGCTTTCTGCTGCAAGATCGGCTGCAACTGGATCAGCTCGGTTTTGAGCGAATCGACGATGCCGTTGGTCTCCTCGAGCTTCTTCACGCCCACTTCCATGCGGCTCTTGATCGTCTGCACCACCGCGCGCTTCTCCTGGAGCATCTTGAGGTAGAGGCTGATGAGGTCTAAGTAGCTCTTCGGAGTCGTGTACACGTGGCGCTGCAACTGCGAGAGAAACTCGTCGCCGAAATCGTTCGACGTCGTGTGCACGATCGAGCACATGTCTACCAGCGCGGTACGCACGTCCTCCGAGGGCAGCGCCACGTTCGCAAGCAGCCGATCTGCTACAGACTGTAGTGCCTCCTTGGGCCAGTTCATGTACCAGTCAATTGTACAGCAGTTGATCAGTGATGGAAACGCTCGACAACGCACTCGAAGCGCCGAGCCGACCGGGGACATGGCCAGCACGATATGCAAACAACTGCGCACCCGGTCTATAAACGTCGCGATGCAGTTGTCTCGCGTCTCGGGGAGCTCCAAAGCCTTGACGACCGGCCGCATGTCCGCCACAATCCGATCCATTTCGTCCTGTGGGAACAGGTTTGGCACTTCGCCGCTGTTCAGCACATTGTTAATGTCTTCGAGGAAACTCTCTTCGACGATCTGGCTGTCAGTGAACAGAAACACCGTGGAAACACCGCCCACGCCCGCCGAGATCATGAGCTTCTTGAGGTCTTCGTGGAACTCGTTCGTGCCATAGCCGCGCGTGATCTCGATCTGCGCGCACTTGGCTTCGACCATGAAACTTGCGAGTCGCGCGAGCGACTGTTTCCCACTACCCCCAACGCCGATGAGCATCGCGTTGCCTCGCGGCTGGCGCAGGACACGCGCGAGACGCGCCAAGTGGCCGATCGCGTCTCGGAAGAACACCAGATTCATCTTGTTGGCGAACGAGACGTTATAGTTTTCGAGAAAATCGTCCATGATCTTTGTGATCTTGGAGATGTCGTTGCAGTATTCGTACAGAGGTGTGGGCGTCCCGGGTTTGAAGAAATCGCCAAACGTGAGCGGACAGGGTGAGTGGAAGAGCACTTCGGCGGGCCAGTTGCACGCAAAGTTCCGCGAGAGCAGCGAGCACACGAGCTCTTCATACCATTTCTGGTCGGGGAAATTGTTGAGACGGTCTTGAAATACGCGCGTGACTTCATGTACCCACAGGCGGTTCATGGTGTCGGCGTCGAGACATTTTGACGGCGTGATCATGAGGATCCCCTGGAACACTTTCGAGACATCGCGCAGGTTAAACGTGTAGTGGAACTTGTTGGGCGTCGGCAACAGCTCCAGGGTCACGCGGTTGTAGATCTCGATGATGCTCGAGATGATCCCGTCTTTCATTGCCTTGACGCCCGGCGGGAACTTCTCCAAAAAACCGCCCAGGATCGATGCAAAGATGAGTTTTAGCGACGTTTCCCCCGCTGGGTACATGCTCAGTACGTGGAAATGGCGCACGAATCGGGGCGTACAGTGCGCGCGACCACCACCCGCGGGTGCCGCCGCGACCAGCAGCATCGTGTCCGCGATCTCTTTCCAAAAGAGCTTGTCGCGGTCGTAGAACCCGCCAAAGTCCAGGAATTGGCGCAAGAGCTCAATTGGCGCCTGCGCACCGTACTCTTCGACCGCCGGCAAGTTCACGTCGTCCACAAAGATGATCATACGCTTGCCTGCGACGGGACCGAGCAGGTTCTTGCGCTTCTTCTCCAGTTTGTTCTCGATCGTCGACTGCGTCACGAGCGACGACGTCTGCGCGGAGAAGTTGATGAGCATCGTCATGTAGTTGGATGGCGGCGGGGGCGGCGCTGTGTCCCCATCACCACCGTCGTTATTGCCACCTGCAGGTTGTGGTCCACCCTGGAGCTCCTGCAACAGGTCCTGGATGATCACAGTCTTGCCCGTGCCCGTCACACCCGTCACGTACGCCGGTGTCCTCGCGGTCATGAGCACGCGTAGCAAATACGTGAAGCGCACCGTGTCGGGCGTCGCGACCGACATCTTGAAGTACGGCGTGAGCGGATTGTATTGGAACTTCGGCACGATCTCGTGCCAGGGTCGGAACTTCGCTTGCTCCGTGTCCACGTAGTAATCAAAGACCAGCCCTGCATTGGGGAGACTAAGTTTCGCTTCCAGCAGTATCTCGCGCGCGAAGTTGTCAAAGAGCTCGTGGCGATCGACCGCCATCGTCGCGCCAATCGACCAAAACAAGCAAAACGCAAAGATCTTGTCGAGCAGCTCCAGCATCTCCTCGCTCTTCATACTCGTGTAGTCGACGCCGTTCGCCTTGTTGAACAAACAACCGAACAGCCGACACAAGCTCGTGACGAGGTTCACGTCCACGGTGGGCACGAGCTCGTGGCACTTCTTGCGCACAAACTGGATCATCTTGTCCACATAGAGCTGGATGTTGTGCTCCAGTCGTTTGTAGCCCTGGGACGGGATGTCCTTGTGCAGCTGCGTGTCCATCCACGTCTTGATGAACGGCATCCAACCCAAGTCCGTCGCAGTCATGTACACGACGCCGATGCGACTCACGGTCGCCGGGGACGCCACCGCGAGGTCCATCACTTCGAAGAGCATCTTCATCTCGTTCTTGAGTTTGATGCGCTCGCCGTTCGCGAGACAGAGCGTCATGTTGTCGTCCAGCACGGTGTTCATGTTCTCGATCCAGAGCGCGTCGATGGGGCCGTCGAACACGGTCCACTTGATGTCGGGCGTCTCATCCGCGACGGCCTCACGCATGATCGTCGACGCGAGCCCGTCGTGCCACTCCTGCGTGGCTTCGTTGAACTCACCGTAGAGCTCGCCCATGGAGATACATTTCGGATTCAGTACGCGCGCAAACACGGTCTGGTACACCGGGTTCTTGGACCCTTTCGCCCTCAGAGACGTCATCGTGGACTGCAACGTCCGGTAGCAGGACGTCTTGCCGGCACCCGTGGGGCCGACGACCGTGCCACCAAAGCGCACATTGAAGATGTCGAACAGCTGGATCACCTTTGTAATGTACGTTGGCACTTTCTGCAGCCCCGCCTTGGCGATCTCTTCCTCCAGCCCCGCCTGCAGCTCACCATAGTCGTGCGGCGGGATGTCGGTCCCCGGGAACAGATCCAGCACGATCGCATGGAACAGCGGCAGGTCGTCGGCGAGGAACTTAGGGATGTTGCTATCTCGCAACGCGCGGATGAGCGTCACGTCTTCGTCGATGTCCGGGTTCGCGCGCTTGAGCGAGCCAGCCATCACTAGCACGGACTTTACGGCCCGCAGGCCGTAGTCATAATGCGGCTGCTGCGAGAGCTGCTCGCTGCACAGGATATAGAGCTTGCACATCTTGCGCGAGAGCGTGCGCGCATCCGAGAAACCTTCGGCGAACAACATGATCTCGGCGATCAGCGCGTAGTCCGGCACCATCATGGACACGGGACGGAAGCACACTTTCAGGTTGTCCGGCAGCTCGGTGCGGCCCGCGTACCCGGGGTTCATGGTCACGATCACGTGGTGGTCCTTCAGTAGGATCTCGATGCCCATGAAATTGATGTGCTCCTTGCACTGGATGCGGCCTTCGCGCAGGATCAGCAGCTGCTGCGCAACAACCGAGAGCACTTCAATGTCAATGCGGTTGAACTCGTCGAGACACGTCCAGTTGCCGGCCTGCGCGAGCCCGCGGAACAGTTTGCCCATCATCTTGTAGTCGATTTGGTCACTGCAGTTGAACACGACGCACTGGATCGCCATGGCCTTGGCGAGATCCTTGCTACTCTCGGTCTTGCCCGTGCCGGCCGGACCAGCGGGGGCGGCGCCGAGTTTGAGGCCGTACGCGCCAGTGAGCGTCATCCAGCAGCGATCGGTCAGCGGTGTGATCACGAGGCGAGATGTTACCCCCATGTACTCGTATCCGTACTCGATCACAGAGTCCGAGTGCCGGATCAGCACATCGTCGGCCGTGGCGTCCCAGTAGTACCGCAGCTGCTGCTGCCAGATGAAGTTGCCCACAGTGTCGACTTTTTCCTTCCAGAGACACTCGACAATGTCGCGCGCGTGTACATCCGTCGTCACGAGCGCGACGATCACCTTGCGCTCCAGCGAGCTCAAGTCGCCTCGGATTTTCACGATCAGCTCGTTCAGCTCGTAGAGCACACGCTGGTACCACTTGTACATCTCGGCGACGGGGTCCCCGGTGCTTGTCGTCAGCGCTTCCTCAGTGCTCCTCGCCCACGTCATCTGCGCCACGGTCGCAACAACCTGACCGGGGTGCTCGCAAACCCAGTCGGCGCGCACTTTGGTGTCGTAGTCGATCAAACCGGCCTTCATGAGCTTGTAGATCGACGCCTTCATGCTCACCTCGAGTGCCTTGAGCCAGTCTTCCACGTTGCCGCGTGCCTTGAGGTTCTTGCCGAGCGGCACGCGCTCGTTCTCGGACGATATCATCGCGATCATGTCGACACTGCCCGGGACGTCCCCGAAATCCAGTTTCACGAGGTTCTCAAAGCATTTCCGTAAGTGTGGCTGCACAGCCTGCGGGTTCTTGGATTGCGCGAGGATCTCCAGCAGCTCGTCGTTCGATAGAAAGTAGAACCGCGGAAACGCCATGCGCTTCGTCTCCAGGTAGTCCTCGAGGTTCTTTTGGATCTTGTCCAAATGCGCGTTGTGCTGCTGTAGAGTTTCCTTGATTCCTGGGAACGTGCCCGAGGTCAGAACGTGCGGGTTCTCGTTCGTGCGTCGCATGATCGTCTTCCACGAAGTGTCCACGTGGCTGAAGATCTTGGAAGCGTCGGGGAGCTGTCGCTGAATGTCCGGTGCGGAGAAGATGTTCTCTAGGTACATCCAGTTCTTCTGTACCAACAGCCACTCATCCAGGGTTTCCTGGAGCCCAACGAGTTTCTTGCGCCAGCCCTCGACTTCCTCTTGGATCGCGCCGATGAAGCGCGAGCCCATGATCGTACTGATCGTAACGATCGAGTCATCGAGCTTCGCGGTGACTTCCTCGACACTCCCCAGCACAAACACATCCTTAGACTCCTTGTAGCCCTTCACTTCAAACTCGGTCGTCGCCCAATTGTCTGTCACTTTCTTGAGCATCTCCTCGAGCACCGCTTCCTGCTGCGCCGAGACCGCGATCGCGCTGATCGCGTCGCCGTGCTTCATCACGTTCCGCTCTATCAGTTTGCCCAACGTCAGCGTCCTCTCGCTTTTCATCTGGAACCCGAGGATCTGGTGGATCTGGGTCCAGTGGCGCTCTTGGAGCGACGGAGAGCGCAGGTCGCTGACCACAGGGAGCACCAATTTGAACTTCTCGACCTCTTTCTGCAGCAAATCCGCTGCTTCGTTCCCAGAGAGCTGCTTCTGCGCCTGGTACGCCACTTTCACGTACATCTGCACCTGCTTGCCGATCACGCCGACGTCAATGTTGTCAAACTGCGTGTCCGAGTACGCCACCGTGAGGTTCTGCCACTCGTGCAGGCCGTTCCATAGCTTCATCTTGAGCTCGAAATGCGCCGCAACTTCGTTCAGCTCGTTGAATTCGCTCACCGGCTGCTTGAGCTGGGTCTGGTACATCATCAGCTGCTTGGACTCGTCGACAAGCTGGTTTAGCGTCTCTTCTTGGCTCTTCAGGTACGAGAGCACTTCGCTGATCGGCGTCTTGATCGTCGATAGCTTGGGGTGGTCCAGTTTCTCCACGAGCGCGTTCACATTCCGATTCAAAGGTGTGATGCTGTCGAGAATCACCTGCGAAAACCGCGCGGTCTCGCCGTCGATTTCGCCCTCGAACTTCGTCACCGTGCCTTCGAGACTCAGCACACCTTCTTTCATGAGGATGATGTCTTCCTTGATGTCATCCGGCACGCGCCAGTCGTAGTTGTCCATGAGGATGCCCATCTCGTACACGCGTCGGTACTTGGCCTTGAGGTCGGGGAGCATGGCCCCCACTTTCGCCATGTGCACTACTTTCTGGACAAAACTGTCGGGCGTCGACGATGTTGAGAACGCGATCGGAGACAGGTCGTTGATCGTCTCGAGCAGCGCCGTGCTGCCCTGCTTCATGAGCTTTGGGATCAGCTTCCGGATGCCGAGGATGCACTTCTCAGGGTTTGGCAGCAGCCGGCTCTTAAAATTCGAACTGTCGACGCGGAAGATCCCGACCATCGCGGCGTCCGGGATTTCCGTGAACAACTGGCCCTGGGTCTTGTATTTCTCGACCGTGTCCGTGAAGAACTCGAGCGGCGCTTTCTCGTACGTGTCCATGAGGCGCGTCACTTGACCTTCGTTCTCTGAGTAGATCTGCTGGTACGGCGTGAACACTTCGACGTAGTCCTCGACGGCCTCGAACGCGTCGTCAAGAGCGACAAAGATGTCGTTCGTGAGACCGCTGAACTTAGCGTCTTCATTCAGAATCAGCGCGACGTTGAGCTGCTCGATCGACCACACGTTCTTGCCTTCGTCCTCGGCGCTGGCGGTTGTGTACGGCGCGAGCGCTTCGTGGCCAAGATGCCGCGCCGGGGTCTCCACCATGCGTAGCGCCTCCTTCAGCGCTTTCTGGAGCGCAGTGTTCCACGCATCGTGGCTCGGTACTGCGTTCATCCCCGAGATGCCCTTGTCCATTTCCACGGATACGGCAAAGATCGCTGTGAACGGAACGATCGGTACTGCAACCGATGAGTTTTTGCTCGATCCTGTTGGCTTCTTTCCTGCAGCGCCAGCTTTTGCTACTGGCTGAGCTGCTGCTACTGCTGCTACTGGAACTGAAGTCCCACCAGCATTAGCACTAGCATTAACCGCCCCGGCTGCTATCTGCGCTTTCCCAGCGACCAGAATGTCGTAAAGCCTGTTAAATGAGCGCACCGTGAGCTGGATCGTCGCGTCGATGGTCAGGAAATCCGCGAGCCGTAGGAAGTTCGTCAGGTTGCGGCATTCCTTGCGCAGCGCCGCGCGCTCCATGAACGTCATCTTGTGGTCCGCGGAAATCTTGTTCGCCTCGAGAAAGCTGTCGATCACCGTGTCGCACGCCTTGACGCACATCTTGAGCGACCTTGCCGAGAAATCCGCCAGCTGCTCGGTGACCTTGTCGCGCGTCGCCTTCTGCTCTTGTTCAAACTCTCTGAGCGAATATGTCTTCTTTGGCTGGAAGAAGATGAGTTCGAGGTTCTCGACCTCCAGACAGAGGCTGCGCAGCCCCAAGAGCGTCGCCTGCAGACTCGGCGTGAGTAAAAAGAGCTTGTCGTTGAGCGCCTTCTTGGCGTTGCGCGTTTTGAACGCGCGCACGGTCTGCTTCCACATGTTGTAGTTCTTCCAGAGCTTGTACTTCTGGAAGAATGGGATCGCGAGCATCTTCATGAAGCGCGAGTATTCGAGCTCCCACTTGTCGAGCGTCCAAAACTCCGAGTACTCGTACGTGAAGTGGGTCACACCTTCCATGCTCATCGTGAAGTAGTTGGCGCGGTCCACTTCGTAGTGCTCCACCACCTCGAGCGCGTACATGACGAGGTCCGAGTTGCGCTTCTTGCGCAAATACAGAAAGTTCCCGGCCTTGAACTCGCTCAGGTACCGCGGATCGAGGTTCAGCGATGCCGTGAACGACTGGTCCGTACTGATCTTCTGTCGCTGCGCGGCCTTGGACACCGGTGAGAGCATACTTCCCCCGCCGTCGCTCTTGGAGGGCGTCAGTTTGGTCTTCAAAGGGCTTCTAGGTGCCTGATCCTCAAGTCGCTCTCGTTCTCGCTCGGCGTCGTCATCTTCATTGTGGTAATTGCCCAGGCCGGTGAGCGATGGGTCTCGCAGGACCTGAGCGCCGGCTGCAGTAGCGCTCTGTCGTGCTGCCTTCTCATGCAGCTTGCGGATTTTCTCGGACGCGTGAAGCAGCGTCGGGTGTATTGTCGCCATTCCTGCGGTGGTCGCGCCGCCCAACACGGCGACACTGGCTGACGAAGCGAGCCCCCCGCCACCTCCTGCTCGTCCGGGTGTACTGGAGCGGTCCAATGGATTCAAATCCGCAGCCGATGAGAGCGCCACGACGCTCGCGTTCTTCTTCATGCGCGCGGCCGTGAGCTGCTTGGGCTTGAGCACGCCGCCGCCGCCCAGCGCCGTGACACCCAGTGGCTGCGGCTCCTTCTTGAGCGGCGACATGGGATTCTTCAGACTCGTGGTCGACTGGTAATGCTGGTGCGAATGCTGCTGCTGTTGCTGCGAGTGCTTCCCGGGACTCAGCACGTTCGCGGGACCGAGCTGGGGCTCATAAAGCCGCTGCAGGATCTGGCTCGCCTGCGGACCGAGCGAGACGCCTCGGCGCTTGGCGCCATCGCGCGAGTCACCACCGCCCTCGGACGACGACATGCGGAGTGATGACCTGCTGGCGCTCAGCTATGGCACATGCACACGACGGGAGGCTCGTGCAGGAAGCCCGATGCGAGTGTTGCTGCTGCTACTGTGGTGCTTCCGTCACGTTGCAGGCCTTCGTTCATTATGGCTGCAGAAGTCTTGAGGGCCGCGAACAGACGCACGCGGGCTTGAAAAAGTAACGTTCCCAAAGGCAACTTCACCTCCACTTTGAAACGACATACCAAACGACAAACCGCCAGCAGCAGCACATATCACATACATATAGCGGGTATTAGCAGGTGTTGAGGCATGCTGCTGGTGGTGGTGACGACACGTTGTTGTCTACGTACGGCCTTGACGCTGTCACATCCTCTGGGTTGATGGGACTTGTCCAGGCCACACCAAGAAGCTCAACTCACACAGCGCGTGCGTGATATGCGAGGCGCGTCACCTTCACTCTCGCGTCGTCTTCGTACTGCGCTTCATTCGCTTGTTGCTGCGCTTTCGCCACGCGCCATTAGCCACGACGGCACCTTCACTTACATGACGCACTCTCTGGAGCTGTGAAGTTTCCTTCGCATTCGCTTGTTGAAATTGGCGCGGCAGTTTGGAATTTGCTGAGTGGAAGAACACCACCCAACCACCCACCCGCTTTGTAAAAGGATCCGCCCATTTGTTGTTCAGCAATGCTCTCTGCGCTCTCCAGCCACCTCGACGCACGACGCGTGATCCTCGCGTCCCAGGTACACACTGCTGCTCGCATGGTGTGCGAACAGTGTGATACATGAGCTGACTGGCAAACCAAACTGCTGCTCTCTGGTTCTCTCTGTGTGTGCATGTGTTACTGTTGCACAGAGCCCGCGCCGCTTGGAGTTACTCCGCGAATGTGTACGTCCGTTGTCGTGAACTGACATTGCTGACGGCTTCAGCGACTCGCTCTTGATGCGTTCGTGGCTGGAAACTCTAACGCGCGTGTTGTGACCGCAATGGTGTGCCATGATACCTCTCAGGGCCTCACATTTGAAGTCATCCCATCCACTTTCGAAGAGAACCTGCCGAAAGAGCAGTTCGCGTCGCCTGTAAGCCTGCTGTAGCCACTCTCTTGTCCATACACACAGCCACCACTGGATACTCATCTCTGCTACATTGCTCTTTCTCTCTCTCTTTCTCTCCCCCTTCACCAGGAGCTATATGTGATCGAGAACGCCAAGCAGAAAGCGCTCGAGGTCATGCGTCGCACAAATGTCAACGCCGCAGCCACCACCAGCATCACCAGTGATGCACAGCACGTGGTCATCGGCTGCGACACGGTCGTCGTGCACGCCGGCGCGATCCTCGAGAAGCCGCGCGACGAGCAGGACGCGTTCACGATGCTGAGCAAGCTCTCAGGCGCGACCCACGAGGTGTACTCGGGCGTGGCGCTCTTCACGTCGGCGTTGGGCGAGCAGGAGCCGCACCTGTTCTTCGAGAAGACCACGGTCACATTCGGTCCGCTCGAGCCTGAGGATATCCGCGCGTATATCCGCACGGGCGAGCCGATGGACAAGGCGGGCGCGTACGGCATCCAGGGCCGCGCGCGCTGCTTCATCGAGGCACTGAGCGGCTGCCACAACAACGTCATGGGCTTCCCCGTGCAGCGCTTCTGTAAGGAGCTCAAGCTGCTCGCGGCCAGCGACAAGCTCTAATAGAAGGAATGATTGATGAATGGTACAGCGCGACGCGAATACAATGTTGCGAGATGCAACCTCCATCATAAACACACAGAGTACCAGATTATCATTGATGAATTCGATGTGCTCTTTCTTCTATCAAAAAAAAAAACGCAAGTCTTCTTCCTCGCTGCTATCGGTCTACCTACGCACTCTTTTAAACGGTCTTCTTGGCGGACTTTGGCATGGGCACGAGTGAGAACACGACGTAGAGCACGGCGCAGACAATATGGCCGGCGTAGTGCGTATTCTTGAGCGCGACCAGCGAGTGATCCCAGCTCATGGCCTGGAACGGCATCACAAAGTAGTGCATCGTCAGCACCGTCGCGATGACGCTCACGAGGTCGTAGAACTTCTTCTTCAGCCCCGACGAGCCGTCGGCCTCCAGGAAGTACGGACGCACGCGCTTGTACGCCAGGCGGTTCACGGACGTCGCGAGAGGCACTGGGAGGTTGGATCATAATACAACAATGCAAACAAATGGGCTAGTTAGTTACCATGCGCATCGTAATAACAGCACACTCACAGTCGCAAAAAGAACGTACAGCTGAGGAAGAAGAGGTAGTAGCCCGGGTAGAAACCGTGCCAGAACGCCGAGATGAAGTACGTCGCGAGCAGCGAGTTGCCCGTGCGCGAGTACACGTAGCGCTCGAGCCACGTCTGCGTGCCCTTGTTCCACGCGCGCGAGCCCTCACGCACGCTCTGCGCGAATTCGAAGCCGACGATGTCCATGTTGCTCACGCCGTTCCAGCCCTTGGCCTTGCCGTCCTCCGTGAAGCCTTCAAAGCCAAAGCCGCAGAGCACGGTCGCGCCTTCCGCGATCTTCCACGCGCCGTAGTACTTGGCCTTGCAGAAGATCAGCGTGATGTATAGCTCCGCGATCTGCTTGTACCACGGGAGCGCCGCGATCTCAGCTGAGTGGAGCTTCGAGATCGGGAACTGCGGACCAAAGTGCGCAAAGAACGCCATGAAAAACACGCCCACGAGGAACTTGGAGAAGCTCGCGAACACGCTCGACGGCTGCTTGTACTGACCCTTGAAGATGAACTTCTTGCCATTCGTCGCGTCCAGGTACTCACGGATCTCGAACGCTGGGCCGGCCAGGAACGTCGTAAAGCTGTACACGTAGCCAAAGAACTCAAGCAGCGACGGGATCTCCGTGAGCGCAAACTTCTTGCGACCCGCGTACACACGCGCCTTGCCCTATAGGGTGACAATGAAGAGCAATACAATGAGGTTAGCAAGGGTTGGGCTGGGCACAATCCCAAGTACTGTCAGCAGCATAACAAGGAACGTACCACCGAGAGGTCCTTCTTCTCGCCGGTCTTGTCAACCACGCCGTCGTAGTAGTTGTACGCGAAGCTCGTGAGCTTGATCACGAGCAGCATCTGCGGACCCGTGAAGTCGAGCGTCCAGCCCATGTAGTCCACGTACAAGCGATAGATGTGCGACGCTGACATGTACGTCATGTTGAAGATGAACACAATGTACGGCGCGTACTTGGCGGGGCCAAACTTGACGAGGAAGTACGTGATCGCCGACGAGATGAACGAGTGCACCCATCCCGAGCCGAGCACGAACTGCGCGAGCAGGATGCCCACGACGATGTCAAACACGTGCTTGAGCGACGCCAACGGCAGCAGCTTGTACACCACGGCGAGCGGGTACGCGGCGAAGAGGCAGAGCACGTAGCGCAGCTGGTCGGTGGCAAGGCCGAGCGTGTTCGAGAGCTCGGCGACCTGCGCGTTCGCGTAGTCAAAGGTGAGTGGGCTCACGAGCTCCGCGTACGGCTGCGCGGCCTGCACGACCTCCACGATGCGGTCCATGACGAGCTCCACGATCTGCTCCATTGCGACTGCGATCGACAGATGGATGGCAGTGGACGGATGGATTTGGGAATGATTCGGTCACGAGTGAGTGAGTGGATCGATCGAGCAGCGTTGCCATACAGATAAATGATCGAGGGCGGCCTATCTTGGTGGCGATTTTTGGACCCGGACGTGCGGTCCAAAGGGCAGCGAGTGACTCCAAAACGCGTAATTACGGCTCGTGTAAAAATGGCAGGCGCAGATTGGCGCTTGTGTGAGTCAAAACAAGGTGAGTTGGGTGAATCTCTGTTTCTGACGAAACGATTTGCACCAAAATAAGGTGATATTGAATGTGCCCTGCCATTTTTGTAAAGAAAGAAGGTCAACTAGCTGCAAAACAAGGTGTGGCTGCTTCAACCCAAGACTCAGCTTTGCTCTGTTTCGTGAACAGCAAACCTACCCACGGCGTGGTCTTGCGTTTTTGCTGATGGTTTCACCTGTTTCTGGCAAATCGCGCACCTGATTTTAACACATCAATCAGCCAAGTTTCGTTCGCGGAACGTCATCGCCTGAAAGCCCATTACGTCATGAACGGCATTCATGACAACATGTCAAATGGGCCGTTGGATGGATGGACGCGCCGCCGAAGACTCTTTCTCTATTCCCACGTAGAGGCACATCGACTATGGTATGCCAAAGCTACAGTTGAAGCTGATAATAGTGTTGACGTCCATAGCCAGATTGCGCTTTGTTCTCTCTTCATTGGCCTCCTCTCTCTTTGTCTCTCTGCTTTCAGTATGTGACGCGCACTATTTACCAACAATTTTTCGGGGCGGAAGAACTGCAATTTTCCCAAACGTCGCCTGACGCGGTCAAACGGCGCAATACTGCGTAATAGCATACCCTATCAAACCATTGGATACATTAGTGTCTGTTATATTCCCGATAGCCTGTGGAAATTAATATCGCCGGCTCAGAATCTGGTGTCATCAACTTCGCCGCGTATCATATCGAATGACATCATCCCCAGAACGAGAGTGTGTTTGTTCGACTCAACTCGACTCTCGAGTCAACTGAAAAACGCGAAAGTTTGAACCTGTGGAGCTCTTCCTATATATTGTACGCTACGTACGCAGAGCTGACGCACTCGCTCGATCAGTGGCCAGCAGCATTCAGCATTCAACATTGGACATTGGACATTTGGACAGTCCGCTTGGTCCTTCAGCCCTTCCTTCTCTCTCTCTCTCCGCACACTTTAGAATTTGACACAGCCCTCCTGCACCGCAGGTGACCGATCAGTTACCCAACTGCCACATCCATCCCAGTTCCCAGGCAACTTACAGTCAGGATCCAGATCCTCACACAGCAAGCCAGCAGCAGCCTCATTAGAGCATTAGATCAATCGTCAGGATGGCAACAGCAGCAGGGTGGCTCCAATCAGTACGCGAGCTCGCAGAGCTCGCGACGCCGCTCAAATTCTCGGCCTTCAACGCGCAGCTCGCCCAGGTGGCGCTGCAGATCGACATCCCGGCGGACCAGCTGCGCGCCGCGCTCTGCCTCTTTGCCGCGTACCCATTTGCGATGGTGCTCTGCGTGCTCCCCGCGCCGAGCGCCAAGCACTGGATGAACATCTGCGTGGGGCTCGCGATGGCGCAGCTCGTGTACGGCCCCGAGTGGCTCCACTCGTTCGGCTCAGCGCTTGTGACGTATCTGCTGATGAAGTTTGCGCCGATCAAACAGGCACCGTACATCGTGTTCGTGTTCAACATGGCGTACGTCGCGGCGCTGCACATCTATCGCATGAGCGTGGACTACATGGGCTGGAGCATGGACTGCACGGCATCGCAGATGCTGCTGCTCATCAAGCTCACAAGCTTCGGCTTTAACTACTACGACGGCGCGGTGCAGGCGTCGACGGCGATCCGCGACACGGACAAGCCCGCGGTGGTCAAGATGAAGCAGACGCGCGCGCGCTTCGCCGTGCAGCGCATGCCGTCGCTACTGCAGTACTTTGGCTTCGTCTACGGCTTCACGACGTTCATTGCCGGCCCGGCGTTTGAGTACCGCGAGTATCTCGACTCGGTCGAAGGCTCCAAGTTCGTGTTCAAAGGTCAGCGCCGCGTGCCGTCGTGCTTCTTCGCCGCGCTCAAGAAGTTTTGCATCGGCGTGTTCTTCATGGCGCTACTCGCGCTCTACGGCTCATTCGCGAACCTCCCGGTCATCCTCGGACTCGACGAACCGCTCTCAGTCAAGTGGGGCCGCATCTTGCTCGCGCTCTTCCTTACGCGCGGCAAGTACTACGCGGCGTGGAAGCTCGCGGAGGGAGCGACGATCATCTCCGGCGCGGGCTTCGAAGGGTTTGACGACAACGGCAACTCGAAAGGCTGGAACGGCGTGAGCAACATCGACATCCTCGGCTTTGAGTTTGGTGAGAGCGTGCGCGACCTCTCGCGCTCGTGGAACAAGGGCACGCAGGCATGGCTCGAGCGCTACGTGTACTCGCGCACGGGCAACTCGTTGATCGCGACGTACCTGTGCTCGGCGGTCTGGCACGGTTTCTACCCGGGCTACTACCTCTTCTTCCTCACCAGTAAGTCCGCTTGCGCATTGAGCCTGATCCTTTGGCGATTCTGACGCCTAACTAACCTTGTTCATGCATTGCTTTGTGTACCTTAGTCCCGCTGGCGACCTCCGTGAACAGATTGTCGCGCAAGCACATCCGCCCGCTCTTCCTGCAGACCGAGAAGGACGCGTCGAGCGGCGGCCCTGGCCCGTTCAAGCCCCTGTACGACGTCCTAGGCATGCTCTGCACGGCGCTCATGATCAATTATTTAGCCGTCTCGTTCGTCGTGCTCTCGTGGGAGCGATCGTTCCTGGGCTTCCAGTCGATGCACTTTGCGGGCCACATCGGCCTACTCGCAGCCTACATCGTGCTGTCGCTCATCCCAAGCAAGCGCGCGCCAAAGCAATTGTAGATATGTAGATAGCGAATAGTGGTGCGTGTCCCTACAATAGCGACAGAAAGATTACAAACAAAAACTTTATTAAATGTATGTGGAGTTCATACTAACTTGCTGGTGGGTTCGTATTGAAAAGTTGATGGCTCCTCTGCTGCTGTTGAGCTTATTCGTCTAGCCCGTGTAGAGCTGGTAGCCCTTGTTGTTGTTCTTGTATGAGTTGTCGTTGCTCTTGGTGTAGATGACGCGGCAGGTCGGTGGCGCGTTGGACCACGTGCCAAACTTGGTGCACGTCGAGCTGGACGCGCCGGCCATCACGCAGCCCTGCCGACACGAGTACCTGACGCTCGCGCCCATCTTGGTGGACGAGAACGACATGGAGCCCTGGAATACGTCAGGTGGTCGCCCGCAATCGACGGCTGCATATTAGTCAGAAAGAGAACAACCCAAGCAAGAAATCAAGCATTCATTAGTTCACTGAAAGCGTCCATAGTGGACGACAAAATGATGAGAGGTGGTTTGCAATCAGGTCTCGTACTTCCTCGCAAGATCGCGGCGTCCACTTGAGAGTTGCAAGTCGCGGCTGCCAGCGCAATTGCAGCGAAGACCAGCGTTCGGAGCATGCTTGGGTTTGTGAAGGAAAGGATGGCTGCTGTTGGATAGAAAACGAAATAATGAGACGCTATAGGGTCCTTCCTTCACTTGAGCGAGATAGCCGAACCATGGCTAAGGTATTGGGGGCTCCAACTACTGGATGCAATGTGAATGGGTGACGTCTCGAGGCTCTTATCACCATGCGCGGTTCTCAGCATCTGAGCTGCGAGTTGTCTTACGTTGTTCTCCAGTTCTTGTTGCTGAAGTTCGCCCTCAGGATCTGAGTCTGTCCACAGCTGTATTATTTTGGTGGTTGGTTTTGTGTTTTCCTATTTACAAAACACGATCTTTTTAGGGAGGGACGATGCCAATCAAAATCTGATATGGCTACATTATGCGACATGAGAAATGTATTCATCTCTCTTAAAACCGACCCTTCAACTTACTTGACCTGCACACACCACCATCATCCCTAGGCTGTACTGAAACTGGGCTGGTATCATTCGTTACGAAGCCGAAATGAACTTGGAGCGGACGGTGGCTGGGGTCGCGAGGGTGCTGCCTGCTTTCCGTCGGACCAGGCGATCATGATGAATAAATTGGCGCAATTTGCAGATAGCGAACACAGCAACCGCGATGGTGACCGCAGCTCCACACGCGACGACGGCAATGATCTCCACGCTGTCTGTTGGTGTTGCAGCTGCAGTCGCTGTCGACACGGTGGCTTCGCCAAGGACATCATGATCTTCAGATGCGGTTGCTGTGATTTGGGTGGTCGAAGCTACTCGAATCACTGAGGATGTGGCTGTGCTTTGGGAGACAGGTGCTACAAAACCAATCAAAGCCGATACGTGCTGTTCTGGGTCTTCTCCTTGCGTTGAGAACTGGAATTGCGAGATGGTTGACGGGGTACTTGCCATTGCTGGAAGAGGTGCCGGCGGAGATGAATGCGCAGGGAGGTGAGGACTCGATGGGCATGGGGTCACTGGTGATGAGGTTGACTGTTCGGTTCTAGGTGGGCACGGAGTTAGGTGTGGCAATGGGACTGGCGGTGATGGAACTGACGTTACGGAAGGGTTAGCTGTAGTCGGCGTCATGTTTGGTGTTGATGGAGCTTGAGTTGGGATCTGAGTTGTGAATAATGGCGTCGGCGTTGGCGTTGGCGTTGGCGTTGGCGTTGGCGTTGGCGTTGGCGTTGGCGTTG